>JABUQX010050361.1:0-35682 GCA_015478945.1 Trachelipus rathkii
CAAGGTTTAGAAATATGAAAAACGAGCTAACGAAATCTCTATAATTTTGGCTCTAATGTTGATTTAAGAGCAAGGAGGCAATGAACAAACTCTATAATAGTTGTTTAGTCATTGATTGAATACTGTGAAGGAGTTTAGAGCCATTAGAATCAGGAATGTATTGGTGCACTAACCCTAATAAGGATCCTGTCTCTGAAGTGACTAGGGTCTTCCTCCTTCCTGGCATGAGGGTATATTGTTACCCGGATTAATGAATAGTTGCAGTGAAACTATGGTCTGGAATAATAGGTATAGATCCAAAAATAACATCAGATGGACAATCTTAGTGGGCGTTAGGTGAAAAGAATGATAAAATGAGAAAGAAATGTACTGAGTGTGGTGTGAAGAAATGGAGTAAATGAGAGAACAATGCAAAGCACATTTATATGGTTTATCATGGGGAGTTGATGATAGCCGGGTTTAGAAGAGGGACAGTTTCAATGGTGAGTGTGTTGGGAATAGACCGGCTGGAAACCGAAGAAAAAGCGAAGGAATGACTGGAGGACAGGAATGTTAGTTTTGCAGAAACGAGAAAGATTTATAATAGGAGTGAATGACGGGTTCCTTTGTGAGGGGTTGTTCATCCAAGTAATGAACCAAAATTGACGATGCCAGTGAGGGCCCACGCTGTCTCCCTTGAAGCCTAGGGTACCCTTTGACTGCGACTATCCTCACCACGCATGGGTGGCGGGCGTGGTGTTAAGGGGCAAGGCTTTCTTTCGACTTCCATCATATTCTACTACATTTCTTTTTCAGTGCATGTGACACACCTTACCTTCAGTCAATGAGGGAGAGGTGGCGATATATATATATATATATATATATATATATATATATATATATATATATATTATTATTATATATATATACATATATAAGGCTGGCTGGCTGGCTGGCAGCAGCAGCAGGCGGCAGTGTTGAAATAATTAATGGAAGGCAAGACGACGTTCTTCTCTGATTGAACCACGCCATGCGGCAATGGATGACACCATAGCCTGACGCCTTGCCACAAGACCATCCCCTCATCTCCAGTTGATTCAGAACATTATAGTAATGGTTTCGCGCATATCAGGTGTCCAGCTTCAGCCCTATCCTCGTTCTTTGATATTGTAGATGCTAAATATTTCATATTAATCGCGCAATTATATAGATGTAAATAAATAAAGAAATAGCAATTATAAATTAGAAAATTTACTGCCTTCTCACAAGAATAATGAGTCAAAGGAGATTTTGCTTCATCAGCGGATTCGAACACTGAACCCGCGTCGCTGGGGGATGGTATAGTGGTAAAGCATCGGGTATATTGTCCCTCATTCGCAACATGGCGTGGTTCAATCCCGTAAAGAAGGCAGTAAGTTCTTTACCATCCTATTAATTGTTCTTTCTTTATTTACATCTTGTTATAATTATGATTAATATGTGCAATTTTACCACATCCCAGTGTGAACATATAGTTATAACTGAGATGAAGTACAGGCTGACACTGGTGATGTCGCCTTAGTGGTTTGGTTGCTCTATAACTGTTCCTTTTTAACTAAACCCTTGCCAAATAATCAATCCTGAAAGTGAAGATCTGGTATTTGGCCTATCCATCCAATATATATGGTATCCATCCGATATGAAAACTCTTTAATTCCAACACTGTTCCTTTTCCATTTCACATCCTATATAATCAGACATTACATATTTTTAACATATTATATATATACATATATATATATATATATATAGTTATTATTATATACATATATTATATACATATTACATATATATATATATTATTACATATTATTATATATATATATTATATTAGTGGTATATTTATAGATATATATGTATATTATTATATTATTATATTATATATATATATATATATATATTATTATATATATATATAAAGAATATGTTATTGTTATTATTATTATATTATTATGTATATATTATTATTATTATTACATATTATTATATATATTATTATTATATATATTATATATATATATTTTATTTATATATGGTATTGTGTTGCAGATATGTGTCCATCTGAGTGATATTGGGGAGAGCTGATTCTTCTGGAATGATCCGTTAACTATGCCTGGATCAAAGCAGATAAACTGTAGCTCCAACTAGAACAACTAGTTTGTTCGAATGACTTGAATGGGAACAGCAACGGAAGGGATGGTAGTAAAGGTTTCATTGAGGTTACGAGAGAAAATGAGAATCGTAGGAAGGTGATAGATTTCTGTGAGAAGAGAGATATGTTTACAAGTAATAAATTCTTTGAGCAAATTACCACCCAAAAGTATACGAGAGTTGATATGTGTAGAGATGCTGTTGAGGTGAAGACTTAAAGATTGCGGTGATGAAGGAGATGTTGAAGGATTGTGGTAGTTAATGAGATAGTGCTGGGGATGATACTCACATTAATATGTTTTTTTATGTAAATTTAGGTTAGTTGGGCATGGATGAAGAGGAAAAATAAGGAAGGAGGTTGAGAGAATTAAGATTGAGAAGTTAAATGAATAGGGATATAATGAAAAGTATGATAGAATTTCTAAATAAGTCACTTGAATATGAGCATAATGAAACTGAGCAAATATAGATGCTAATATAAGAAGCGTTTTTTAGTTGTGCGAATGAAGTATGCGGATGTGCTAAAGTAGGAAATAAGAATGTCAATAGTTTAATGGTGGCATGAAGGAATGATTGCAAACGGTAAAAGATAATAAAAACAATGCGTGGTTGAATGTCCTAAAAGCGAATGATTAGGGCTTGATAAAAAAGGGGCGAATGATAATATATAGGGAGAAAAGATAAGAATAAAAGTTGCATACGTAGGAGAAAAAAAAGGAGATAAATGAAGACTTTTGGAATTATAATGATTTGGGACCTACAAGGGAATTCGAAGCTGTTCTAAGGGGAAGTTCTAAAGGTTAAAAAAAGAGAGTAAGGGAAATCTTCATAAATTATATATATATATATATATATATATATATATATATATATATATATATATATATATATATATATATATATACATATATATATATATATATATATATATTATATATATATATATATATTTACTATATATATATATATGTTTATTAGGAATTACTGGTGAAATAATGAAAAATAATCAATTTTTGCTAACTGAATATGGGAGTTGTGTAATAAAGCGTTTGTGGAGAATGTAGTTTCCAAGGACAAGAGGAGAGTAGTGATAATAACTTTGTATTAAGGTAAGGGTGATAAATGAGACTGTGGAAACTATATTGAAATTATTTTATTGAATGTTGTAGGGAAGATATGCTAGTATTTTGGTTAAAAAGGGGCGTCGAGTGACTGAAGGACTGATTGTTTGAAGAGCTAGGTGCTTTTAGAATGGTAGAGGATGTATTGATCAAATTTTACACTGAAGTTAAAGTAGCTAGAAAAGGAAACAGAAGAAGAGGTAACTTTATTTAGGTTTTATGGCTTTGCAGCATGCGCATCACAATACTAGTAGAAAAGTTCCGTTTCAGGTATTAGCAAATTAATGAAATATGATGTTGGTGGTAGACTTTTGAAAGAAATTAAAGTATGCGTGTTGATAGTGAAGCGTGAGTAATAATAAATGGAATAGAGAGCGCAATGCTTAATATTAATAGAAAAGTGAGACAGGGATGTGCTATGTCTTCGTGGCTATTTAATTTAAATATCGATGTGGTGATGAAAGAATTATATGCAGTTGATTTTGGTTTTGTGCTTTAAATCAAAAGAAAGTACGAGATGATTGGTAGAGAGGTTTGACAAGGTGTGTAAAAGGGTGAGTTTGAAATTAAATACAGATAAAAGTCAAGTGATGGTGTTTAAATATTTATGTTGGATGAAAAGGGATCTAATGTACTGAATGTAGTAGAAAAGTTGTCAGTTGTTGGAAGGTGATAGGTGCAATTAATTCTTTGGTGAGTACAAGGGTACCAAATCTTGAGTGCTCTAAGGTTCTGATGATAGTATGTTGATACCGTTATTGTTGCATAGTTGCAAAACTATGGTGTTGAATAAAAGGTATAGATTTAAGGTGCAGTCTCTTTAGATGGCGAATCTTAGGGGGTGAGTTAGGTTTGATAAGATTCGGTAAAATGAAGAATGAGTGTGTTATGGAGGTGTGTGATGTGAAGAAAGGCGTGAATGAATGACTAAATAGGAAGTATATATTAAGATGTTTGATCAGTATGGAAAGGATGCTGACAATCGGTGGATTAAGCTATTGTATCAGTGATGAGTGTTTTGGAAGCGACGAAATAGGAGACCTTAGAAAAATGGATTATTAGGTCAGTAAAGAGTGTCAAGAAGATTAATTGGTCAGACAAAAGCTCCTTGACTCCCAACCTTTCAAGTTGCAGTCTTTTAGTTGGACCAACCTCAAGCATATATTTGTGTAAAACAGAGACGTGTGTATATAATGACTTCTATAAATATAATAATGATAATATATATAATTGCTAAAAAGAAAAAATAATATGATCCTTCTCAAGAAGAGGAATGCGCGAAAAGGATTTGGGCTTTCTGCTTCAGAAAAAGTATAGATCCAATTTTTCAAAACGAAAAAAATTATCCGCATCTTATTTGTTTATTTTTTGAGAAGGCTATGTAAAAAATTAAAAAACATAGCCTAAAGAACATTACTAATTACTTTATTAATAGGAAACTACAAAGTTCATCTACAACAAACTTTATCTAAAACAATCTGAGAAAAATCGAATAATCGCACAGCGGAAAGAATAATTTGAAACACGCAAGTGAGTAAAGTTTTCGTAATCAAATCTTTTAGTCAATACTCGTTCTGAAAAACTTTTAATATTATTTAATAATACAGTGTAACAGTAAGAAATTCACTAACCAACAAGTTTATCTATAAAATATTACATTTCAAATGTCAGATCCATAAATAATTTAACTGGACATCTTTAATCCTTACAACATTTTCCTGACTGACAGCAAAACATTTCGCGAATTTCCATTTTTCTCTTAGGGGAGCCGCAGTTGGATATGACAAAATGCAATGAAAAATACGTCCTTGCAATTTTCAAGCAAATAAATTGCAACATTTTCTTTTTTATAAATCACATTTTCTCATATTATATATATATATATATATATATATATATTTTCTATAATATATATATATATATATATATATATATATATATATATATAATAATATATATCAATATACTATATATATTATATATATATATGTATGTATATACTATATACTATATTATAGTATATATATATATATATATATATATATAATAATAAAATATATAATATATAAAATATTAATAAAATAATATACTAAATAAAAATATAATAAAATTAAAATATAGAATATTTGTAAATGTAAAATATATGGATATAAAATATAAATATATAATTATAATATAAATATATAGATATAAAATATATATATATATATAAAAAAATATACTAATAATACTATATATAATATAATTAAATATATAATATATATATATATAAATAATAAGTAATAAATAATAAATATAATAAAAATAAAATAATAAATATTATAATATATACTTAATAAAATATAAATATATATATAATAATATATATAAATATAATTAAATAATATAATTATATATAATATAATATATAATCTGACTATTCTCGAACAGTAACTAAATCTGAATTTTACCTATTATAGAAGGTCGAGAGTTATTATGTCAATTAAAAGCGTCATAAAAATCTCTTAAACTGATGAGAATATTAATAGATGAAATCGTTGATTGTCTATGATGCTAAACAAAAGTACTTACACTCTTGTATAAATATACTATATTATAATACAAAATAATAATATAAAAAAATAATAATATTAATAAATATATAAAAAAAAAAGAATAAAATATATATATATAATATTAATAATATAAATAATATAATAATATAATATGTAAAATAAATATAAATATCAAATATAATATAATAATATAAATAAAATATATGTAAAATATAATAAATATATATATAATTATATAAAAATAATATAAATATAATATATATAATATATATAATATACTAAAAAATATAATAAATAATAATTATATATATATATAATAAAATATAATAAATAATATATATATAAATAAATAATATAAATAAATAAATATACTTATATATATATTGATAAAAATACACCTTCTGAGTAATTCACCCTGCTGCGGTATTGAACCTATGCCCTAGCAGATGACCGCGAAAGTGCTTGACCACTACGCCACGACGAGATTCTCGCGTTCTTCTTTAAGTCCATCGTGGCGTAGTGTATCAAGCTCTTACGCGGTATCATCAGCTAGGCGCCCAGCAGTTCAATCCCAAAGCAAGAACAGGAGTACTCAATAGGGGAATGTTTATCAATACTTATTACACTAGACTTGTAAGGTATAGAAGGATGAGCAGTTACCTTAGTATATAAAAATAATACAAATAATAGTATAATATAATAAAATAGGATAATATATTAATTTTTTTTATATATCAGAATATAAAATAATAAAACATTATAGTATATTTAAAAAAACTAAGAATAATAATAAAATTGTATAAAATATAAAATAAATATAGGCAAAAAGAAAAGTTGCCACAAGATATAATATGTAGTTCAAAAACCCCAAGAAGGTAACAAAAATTAATTTACTTTAGACAGTGAAATTTAATTTAAATTTTATTTAAACTTTATGGAATTGAAGATCGTGAGTGGATGGTGTGAATGTTAAATTGGTATTTTTTTGAAAAAAAAAAAAAAAAAAAAAAAAAAAAAAAAATATTGAAGTTCTTAACTTTTTTTGTAAAAATTCGATTTTTGCGACTTCACTTTTTAATATTTTATTTGAAAATGTATTGGAAATTGGTGAATTTTATTATACATTAAATTTAAATGATATTTAAATCAAAACTAATTTAAATATTTTATTAAGAAGAAATTGAATAATTTGATTTATGTTAAACTGGGAGAAGAGAAGAGTACGTTCGCGAACGCTTCTAAATAAATTTTTAGACTACCTTTTGTTTTTGAGCTATTACTATCTACACCTCCATTAAAGTAGTGTTAATAAAAAAAAAAAATATCATTATAAATAATAATAATAATAATAACATATTATAATAAATAATATAATAAATATATATAAATAATATAAATATAATAATAAAACAGAATATATTAATAAATATAATATAATATATAAAAAATATAACATAATATTATATAATAATAATAAATATATACTAATTAAAATATATATATATATATAAATATATAAATAATATAATAAAATATATAAAATATAATATAAAAATATAATATATATATGCATAGGATTAAACTTAATGCCCAAAGCTAAATAATGTATTCTCCTTATTCATAAAAAGAGGAAGAAGGGAAATAAAATAATATATAAATTATAATATATATATAATAGAAATATAATTATATAATGTAACAACGGAAGTCTCTAAATATACCTGTTTGAAAATATATAATATACTAAAAATTAAAAATATAATTATAAATCTAATGATATTCAAAATATAACAAATAATATATAATATAAATATATATAAAAAAATATAAAATATAATATATAAAATAATTAATATAATAAATAATATATATAATATATATATATAATATATATAATACTATATATAGACCTTAAAGAGTTGTTAATAAGTTCTCTTTCTATATTAGTTTTATAGAAGACGCCTGCACTTGATTTCTAAAAAAAAAATTATGTAGCTGTTTTATTAACAAACATATGTGCTCAAAATATTTAGTATATGGAAAGGAAGGGAGAAGGAGGAATATTGTAATAATTTTATAGCAAATTAAAATAATAAATTCGATTTGCTATAAAAAAGAACTTACTTTTTTATTTTTTGTCTTCAAAATGAAATTATTAATGGAGGTGGTATTTAATTTTTTAGTTTATTTCAACGTAAATATTTATTATTTGTGGTGTATATATATTATATATATAATATATAATATATACTATATATAATATACATATAATATATATATATATAGATATAATATATATATACTAATAATATAATAATAAATATATATATATAATATAATAATATATATATATATATATATAATTAATATAAATAATATATATATATAGAATGGTCAGATTTTTTTATGCTCACAGTATGTAACCTAGAGAACGGCAGTCCTACAGTAAAAACAAATTATATATTTCGGAATCAGCCGAAAATTCTAAGGATGGGATTAACTTTTTTTTTTTTTTTTTTTTTTCTTTTTTTTGCGAAGTAAATTTTTTTTTTTAACTAAAGAATACCCTAGGGTAGACCGCAAAGATGGCAGGAAGTCGGGGTCTCTCGGCCTCCCGAGTGGACATGGGGAGACTTAATCCCCCCCTCCGGGGCATTGTCGTCCGCGAACCCACGCTCTTTGTCTTTGGGGTCGCGGAGGTGAAATTGGTGAAATAATTTTGTTTTTTTTTGTATGGAAAATTTTAAGTTTTTTTTAGGGGGCTCGAGCGCACGGGGACAGAGGGGGGACGTTCTCCATGAGGGGATTGTCGGAGGAACCCCCGCGACACCCCAAAAGACCAAAGAGCGGGGTTCCGGAAGGACCATCCCCGGTAAGGGGGGATTAGATCCCCCCCGTCGCTCCACCCGGCGAGGCGAGGAGACCCCGACTCCTGCCATCTTTGCGGTTTACCCTAGGGTATCCTTTAGTTAAAAAAAAAAAAATACTTCCAAAAAAAAAAAAAAAAAAAAAAGTTAAATCCCATCCTTAGAATATTTCGGCTGATTCCAAATATATAAATTGTTTTACTGTAGGACCTGCCGCTACTCTAGCTAACATACTGTGAGCATAAAAAAATCTGACCATCTATATATATAATACATATATATATATATAATATAATAAATATATAATATATATAGATATATATAATATAATATATATAATTATATATAATAATAATAAGATACTATAATAATATATATATATATATATATAATATATATATATATATATCGATTGACCCTATAAATAAAATCGAGTGGGTTGAAAAATTAAATAAAACTTGAATGGAAAATAATATCAATTGAAGCCACAAAAAAATAAAAAAGTAATTTCTTTTTATAGCCAAATCGAATTTTTAATTTTAATTTTTATAAAAATTATTACCAACCTTTCCAATACTAAATTATTTTGAGCACCATGTAATTACTAAGGTCCATATATATTATATATATATATATATATATATATATATATATATATAATATATAGATATATACAAGATATATATATATACTATAATATATATATATATATATATATATATATAATATATATATAAATATATATCTTTTCTATTTAATTTAATATAATATATATAAAATAAAAGATAAATATAAATAAATATATATATATATATATATATATATATATATACATATTATAATAATAATTTTAAATAATAAATAAATTATTTGGAAAGGGGTTTGGGTAAATGGGGGGGGAGAAAAAAAATTTTAAACCCGAGGTTGATAAAAATTAACCAATTGCCGGGAATATGCGGAAAAGCGGATCAAAAAAATACAATCAGCCATTAATGGATCTTAAGCAAAAACCTCTCTAGAAAATTATAAAGTAATACCATAATGTAATAGAACTGCCGAAAATCAAATTTAACAGTAACGGAGGCAATCTCGTTGCATTCTAAAATTTTGGAAGATTAATGATTTTGTGTGTAAATATTAAAGGGAATATAACTAAGCCGGAGCCGTAGTCGGAGTCAGAGCCGGAGTCGGACTACAACAATTTTAAAATACTGTAGTCGGAGCCGGTTAATTTTTAAATGGTGGAGCCAGAGCCGGAGCCGGAGCCGGAGCCGGAGCCGGAGCCGGAGCCGGAGCCGGAGCCGGAGCCGGAGCCGGAGCCGGAGCCGAGCCGGAGCCGGAGTTCAAGACGGTAAATTTCAGAGTTGTGGAGTCGGTGACAGAGTCGGAGCCTAAAAAAATAACGTCACCGCAGCCATGTCTTAAAGTAGGTAAATTGGAAGATTTATTTAATCAAATTTCTATGTAACAATGTTATTCTTAAAGTTTTCTTTTTTATTTGTCTTAAACATAACAGTTTTTGCTTTCTTTTATTTTCAGGCCCTTCATCTTATTTTCTTAAGTTAGCATATTCGTCAAATACTGAAGATTTCCTTCAAAATTTTTATTCTTTTCAAGTGTCTGATTCCCCTTTAAATCATCATCATCTCATCATCATCATCACATCATCATCATCATCATCATCATCATCATCATCATCATCATCATCATCATCATCTCATCATCCTCTTCATCTCATTATGGTGAGGTTCGTCGCATACACCGGAAAAAGAAAAGAACTAGAAGAACATGACGCAAGTCGAAAAGAAAGCTCCTCCCTTACATTCCAATTTATAGAACTCATTACAGTCAGAAAAATCTACCCTAGGGTTTCACAAGACTCCCATGAACCCTCAGTGTGGGGTCTCATGACTTTGGGTTCTCCCTTGCCAGGCCAACAACCAAATTCCCTCACAAAATCTCTCCATTCACTCCTATTATGCACCAATCTCAAATTCCTCTCCATCAGGAATTCCTTTACTGACCTAATCCACTCTTTCTTCGGTCATCCAGCCGGCCGATTCCCAGCACACTCACCACTATACATCCGCCTAACCAACCGACTAACATCTGTCCTTTTCATATGACCAAACCATTTCAATGTTCTCTAGTTTATAATCTCATTTACGCATATCCTCACAGCACACAACTCCCTAATACGTTCATTCTTCATTTTCTCAATTCTTCTCACAAATAACACGTCCCTAAGATTGTCCATCTGAAAGCATTGCACTTTAGATATGTACCTCTTCTTCAAGATCATAGTTTTACCAACCAAACATTAACACATTTACAGCATACCCACATGGAAAACCCTAGCGCATTCAAACCTTAGCCCCTTTACATCCACCAAGGATTTACTTGCACCGGCCACTTTCTTACCATTCACATCTTTCCTATTACACTCTGCATCATCCGTTCCCTTTTCATCCAGCATATGTCCTAATATTTAAATTCAGACACCTGTTCCAGTTGCTCATCATCTAACATAACTTCACACAGCGGACTCCCATCACTCACTACCATAGCTTTACTCTTATCTACATTTAATTTCAAACCCTTCCTTTTGTAACCCTACCAAACCTCTCTAGCAATCACTCAATCTTCTTCAGATTCGTTCACACAAAAACCAAATCATCCACAAATAATAAGAAGGTTTCTTCACTCTCTTCCATTCTCCATTCTTTCTAAACCTTCCCTGACTCCCCACTTCTAATCTTCATAACCATTAATTTACAAAATGAATAACGAAGGAGACATATTAAAATTAAACCAATCACTTTCAATTCCATTTTTTCTTACGAAGGCTTTGCTATACATACTTTTGATTTCCATCAGAAGCCTACAGCCAATATCATATTTCACTATCACCCCGCCATTGAGTTTCCTATTAATCCTATCATACGACTGTTGCAAATCCATAAAACCTAAATACAATTTCTTCTTATTCTCTCTCATTTTCTCAATCATTTGTTTCAAAGTAAAAATTTGATCCACACATCCTCTATCACTTTTAAATACACCTTGCTCTTTACCAATCTGTCACTCATACACTCGACGCAAATTTTTGGACAAAATACCAGCACATATTTTCCCTACAACACTCAATCAACTAATTTCTCTAAAGTTCCTGCAATCCCCTATCTCCTTATAGTAACATAACTTTACTATTACTGCTCTCCTCCAATACCTCGGAACTATACCTTCCATAAACACTTTGTTACAACTTCCAAATCCATTTAATCACCATCTTGCCATCATTACACCAGTAAATCCATCTATGCCTGCAGATTTACCATTCTTCAGCTTTCTCACTCTACCCATTACCTCCTCCTTACTAATTACCTCATCCCCAAAATTCCTATTTCTTCTTGCTCCATTAAACCCCACACACGTTCACTATCACTTTTCATTACTGCCAATGTTATGTATATTTTCGAAGTGTACGCTCCACACTCTCCTCACATCCATTTCATCAGTTCAGAAAGCGCCATCCATTCATTAATTTATGTAGACCCCCTTATTTCATTATTTCTACATCTGCTCTTCCTCCAGAAGGCTCCTACTATCCCTGTGTAAGTCCACCATTCATCATCCTTCCATACTGTTAATTCACTTCAATTTCCTCGTACGTATGCAACTTTTAGTCTTCCATTTTCCTCCGTACATATTTCCAAACACCTTTGTTTTGAAACTTCATTATTGGCTTTTAGTACATTCAACCATGCCTCTTTTTAACTTTTAAACGCTTGCATCACCTCTTCATTCTACACTCACGTTGACATCTCTTACTTCCATACTTTAGCACATCTTCATTACTTTTCTTCGCACTACTAACAAACACTCTTCTTCATTTTCGTCCAGATTTGCGCAGATTCTTCTTGTCTCACATTCCAACGATTATTTGCAAGCGCATTTTAAATACTTTTCCTGCATCACCTTGTTCACTTAACTTCTCCCTCCTAATTCTTCCCACTTCCTTTCTTTATCACCTTCCTTCTTCATCCAAGCCCCACTAACTTAATCTTACGTAAAACAACATAATGATCCGATAATGCTATCCCTAAACCCCTCACTGATTTAACATCCATCACCTACTTCAACATCTCCTTCTTCACCAACACAAAATCAATCAAACTTTTTAGCTTCGATACCATCTCTACCCACACCAACTCTAGTATTATTTTGAATACTCTTGTGTTTTAAGAAAGTATTACTTACACACATTCCTCTCTCCTCACAGAAATCAATCACCTTCCTACCATTCTCATTTCATCCCGTCACCCAAAAGCCACATGTTATACCATCCCTTTTTTCATCACCTATCCAACCATTTAGGTCACCAACACAATCAATCTGAAACTCCTACTCATCCCATCCAAAACACAATCCAGATTATCTCAGAAAATTACACTCTGCTCAGCATCACCCTCAGATGGAATATATGTTAGAACCACACATACCTTGATATTTTCAATCATAAATTTACCCATTAGAATTCTACTTCTCACACAAACAAAATCCACCATAGGTCTGTGCCACAGGTCACTTATCAATTATTCTCTCACCCTTTCATTCCTTTTCACTCCAGTGCACACACTTTCCACACCACACCACTCATATTCACCGTTTTTTTCATCTTTGTTTCAGTCATAGAGAGCAAATCAAATTTACCCTGTCTAAATACATCCATCACTTCTTTCCTTTTCTCGTCATAATTTATTCCTCTGACATTCTATTGCACCCATAAAATTCATACATTTTCACCGAAAGATAGAATGTCGCTCACGGTGATCACTACTTTCTCTGAGGAATGCCTTAGCATTCCTGGCAAGAGATAAGTGGTAGTGCTAGCCAACCCGACTACCACTTTCCCTTTAGTCACCTTCTACGAGACGCAGAACACAAGTTACGGGAATCATTCTCCCCCACACACATGTATATAAGCATTTTTCTGTAAGGTATTGTCTGTAAGAATAGTGTGGATATATCGCAAAAGAGAAAGGGGAACCACTGGTTACTGGAATGTCATGGGATATACTACAAACCAAAAGCCCAATAAGAGGTATTCTCATTGTTTTAAGTGCTCTACTCTACCTCTGTCCATTTAGTCGGCCATTACGACACGCAGTACTCACGGTATGAGTAATCTTGCATCCCTACATAGAGATGCTCCCCATGCAGGAAATTTAGTAAAGGTTGGAAAAATCTTGTTTCACCTCACAATCTTGTTGGACCAATAATGATCAATACACTAAAAAGTCGAATCATAATCTCCCCTATCATTTTAGCCTACCGCCTTGTCTTTAATAGATATTTTAATTACTCTCTAATATTTAGCATGTTTTCTGACTCTCCAACATCTTCAGCAACTTCGCCATCTATTATTCTGTAAAAAAAATCCTTAATATAATAAACAAGCATAGAATAAAAAAATAGTACGCTCTTTACCCCACCATCCGCTATATTCAAGGTACATTATATATAGTTCCTTGTACCATAACCTTTAACAAAACGCATTCTGTTCCTAATTAATAATTTATAGTCTGATTATTATTTCTGCCATTCCTTCCGTAGAAGAATAATAATCATTAAATGACTCATGATACTAATTGCTGCGTTCCTCGAATTTTATGCGCAGCGAATGCTGACTAAACAAATTGATCAGATTCATAAATTATTACTTCTAAAGCTGTTCATCTTCAGACAGTAATTACCCTTAGAGCTTTGAACACACCCACATTCCCCACGCACAAAAAAGCAAAAAGTCGCGTACACTCACGCCACACACACACCACTTATATATAATTTATATATAATATAGTATATATATATATATATAATATATATTATATATATAATATATATATATATAATATAAATATATAATATATATTTGTTTTTATATTTGAAATATAATATTTAATTTATTATATATATATATATAATATATATATATAATATAATATATAAAGTAGTGATGCCCCGGTTTGACCGGTGCCACCCTTTTCGATATGAAGGAATAGAGCTATAGGTCTGAAACTTGGAATATAATCTATATATGGGATAAGCATGAAACCGTGTAAATTCAAGTCTGTAGGATGTATATAGAGGTGGGTCACCCCGAGAGCGTAGCCGCTACGCCCGCGTTTATACCCTTTTGGCTTTCCAAACCCGAGATTGAGTTAAGCCTAACGAGAGTTAGGTTCGAGCGTGATGACGTAATCTCGTCGCAGACGAGATTACGTCAGCGCGTGTGCATACACATACACATTATTATTATTATTACGTCGAAGATTCGATTCTCGAAGAGAATCGAATCTGAGTCGAAAAACGATTCCTGTAAGGAATCGTTTTTTACGCACTCCGACTTCGACATTCCGCCGCTGTTGCTTCTTCGCATCCGGTCTGAGTCCAATATTATATTCTACATGGTAGAGTTATCGTATGGTTAAAATTTGAGGATGTTATATGGTGATGTAAGCTCATCGTAGACGAGATTACATGCCCCTGCGTCCCCCGTAAGGGGGGCCCCACCCCCTTCATACATTAAATATTGACGTAGAAGACTGAAACTTGGAGACAGGATAGAGGAGTTGGAGTCGGAGACGGAGGTGGAGTTGGATTCGACTTCGGAGTCCAGAGACCCCACCGGAGGGGGGGCCTCAGTATTGAAAAAAAAAGAAGAAGAATGCATGGAATGCAAAACAGGAAGAAAGAAGAAGAAGAAAGGAAGAATGAGGAAGAAAGAAGGAGGAGGAAAGGAGGAAGGAAGAAGAATGAGGAAGGAGGAGTAGGAGAAGGATTCAGAGTTGCGTAGTGGCAACCGGCTGCTGAGCCGGGGCGGTACAAAGTTAATAAACATCGTATAACAACAATGTTGGTGTCTTTATATATGTTATTGGATCTGTAGATTTCGAAAATAATGGTTTCAGAACCATCAAGAAAAAAATAAATAAATAAATAAATAAATAAATAAATAAAATTTCTTACACTTTTTTGTTTATAACTTACAAATTTACGTTTTACACACCCTAAGCAGGAAATCACTAAATCAAACCACTATCCAACCTCCCCCCTGACCATCTGTGATCTTTATCTATTGATCTATTGATAAGGTCAAATTTTTACTAAAATTGAAACGTTTTACATACCCTAAACCAGTAAATCACTAAATCAAAACACCAACCTCCCTCCTGACCATCTGTGATCTAATTGATCTATTGATTAAGGTCAAATTTTTACTAAAATTGCTATGTTTTACATACCCTAAAGCAGTAAAATCACTAAATCAAAACCACTACCAAACCTCCCTTGATCTATTGATTCTATTGATCTATTGATTAAGGTCATATATTTTACTAAAATTGTAACTTTTACATACCCTAAAGCATTAAATCACTAAATCAAACCACTATCCAACCTCCCTTCCTGACCATCTGTGATCTATTGATCTATTGATAAGGTCAAATTTCTACTAAAATTGTAACGTTGTACATACCCTAAATCAGTAAATCAGTAAATCAAACCACCATCACGCACCCACCTGTCCATCCTTGAACTATTTATCTATTATTCTATGATTAAGTCACATTGTTGAGATCAATCTTGGATAAATCAAACATAAAATCAGTTCTTTTATACCAAAGATCAAAAATATATGCTGACGCACAAAGTTTTCACATTAATAAAAGCTTACTTAGTATCATCTGAAGTATGAATATAACCCACAACGATACAAACTTAGCACATCTTAAACAGGATGAAAAAACTGTTAACGTTAACAAAAGTTCCCACACTTAGCATCAGTAAATTAACTAAATAGCATACAAAGAACGTAACCCTACTTTACACTTTTCTAACATATCGCCGTTATTTTACTTTACTGATGCTAAGTGTGGAACTTTGCTAACGTTAACAGTTATTCCTGTTTAAGAATGTGCTGAAGTTTGTCGTTGCTGGGTTATATTCATAGTTCAGATGATACTAAAGTAAGCTTTATTAATGTGAAACTTTGTTACGTCAGCAATATTGTTGATCTTTGTATAAAAGAACTTGTGATTTTATGTTATTTTATCCAAAATTGATACTCAAATGTGACTTGAATCAATAGATCAATAGATCAATAGTACTTTAATTCAAGGAGGGACAGGTGGGTGGGTGCGATGGTGGTTTGCGATTTTACATTTACTGATTTAGGTATGTAAAAACGTTACAATTTTAGTAGAAATATGACTATAATCAATAGATCAATAGATCACAGATGGTCAGGAGGGAGGTTAGATGGGTTGATTTAGTGATTTACTGCTTAGGTATGTAAAACGTTACAATTTTAGTTTAAAAAATATGACTAATCAATAGATCAATAGAATCACAGAAGGGTATGGGGAGGTTGGGGATAGTGGGTTTGATTTAGTGATTTTACTGATTTAGGGTATGGTAAAACGTTTAACAATTTTAGTAAAAATTTGACCTTAATCAATAGATTCAATTAGATCACAGCATAGGAGGGAGGGTGGATAGTGGTTTATTTTGTGATTTACTGCTTTAGGGTATGTAAAACATTACAATTTTAGTAAAAAATTTGACCTTAATCAATAGATCAATAGATCACAGATGGTCAGGAGGGAGGTTGGATAGTGGTTTGATTTAGTGATTTACTGCTTTAGGGTATGTAAAAACGTAAATTTGTAAGTTATAAACATAAAAAGTGTAAGAAATTTTATTTATTTATTTATTTATTTATTTATTTATTTTTTCTTGATGGTTCTGAAACCATTATTTTCGAAATCTACAGATCCAATAACATATATAAAGACACCAACATTGTTGTTATACGAATGTTTATTAACTTGGTACCGCACCGGCTCCAGCACCGGTGCCACTACCGATTCTGAATCCTTCCTCATTCTTCTTCCTTCCTCCTTTCCTCCTCCTTCCTTCCTCCTTTCCTCCTCCTTCTTCTTCTTCTTCCTCTGTTTTGCATTCCATGCATTTCTTCTTCTTTTTTTTTCAAACTGAGACCCCCCTCCGGTGGGGTCTCTGGACTCCGAAGTCGAATCCAACTCCACCTCCGTCTCCGACTCCAACTCCTCTATCCTGTCTCCAAGTTTCAGTCTTCTACGTCAATATTTAATGTATGAAGGGGTGGGGTCCCCCCCTTACGGGGGACGCAGGGGCATGTAATCTCGTCTACGATGAGCTTACATCACCATATAACCCCCCTCCAAATTTTAACCCAATACGATAACTCTAACCCATGTAGATATATATTGGACTCAGAACCGGATGCGAAGAAGCAACCACGGCGGAAGGCAAAAGTCGGAGTGCGTAAAAAAACGATTCCTTACAGGAATCGTTTTTCGACTCAGATTCGATTCTCTTCGAGAATCGAATTTTCGACGTAATAATAATAAATAATGTGTATGCGTATGCACACGCGCTGCCGTAATCTTCGTCTCGACAGATTACGTCATCACGCCGAACCTAACTTCGTTAGGCTTAACTCAATCTCGGGTTTGGAAAGCCAAAAGGGGTATTAAGAGCGGCGTTACCGCTACGCTCTCGGGGGTGACCCACCTCTATATACATCCTACAGACTTGAGAATTTACACGGTATTCATGCTTATCCCATATTGATAGATTATTATTCCAAGTTTTCAACCTATAAAAGCTCTATTCCTTTCATATCGAAAAAGGGTGGCACGGTCAACCGGAACAAATCACTACTATATATATATATATAATATATATATATATATATACTGATATATATAATATAATAATATATATATATAGTATATATATAATATATATATATAGTATATATATATATACATATATATATATATATATATATATATATATATATATATATATATATATATTATATATATAAGTGTGTGTGTGTGTTACGTGATGATGTACCGCGACTTGTTGCTTTTCGTGCGTGGCGGATGTGAGGTGTGTTCAAAGCTCTAAGTAATTACTGCTTTGAAAGATAACAGCTTTAGCAAGAAAATTATGACACTGATCACATTTGTTAGTCAGCATTCGTCGCCATAAAATTCGAGGAAACGCACAATAGTATCATGAGTCATTAAATGTCTATTATTCTTCTACGAAGGAATGGGAATAAAATCCATGACTATTAAATCTTTAATTAGAACAGAATGGCGATACACGTTTGTTAAAGGTTATGCGTACAAGGAACATATATATGTACCTTGAAATAGGCGGATGGTGGGTAAAGAGCGTACTATTTTATTCTTATGCTTGGTTAAATTATATAAGGATTTTTTTGACAGAATAATAGATGGGAAGTTGCTGAAGATGTTGCGAGAGTCAAAAACATGCTAAATATTAGGAGTAATTAAAAATATCTATTAATAGACAAGGCGGTAGTAAAATAGAAGATTATGAATTAGACTTTTACGTGTATTATAATTAATTGCTCCAACAAGATTGGAGGTGAAACAAGATTTTTCCCTAAACCTTTACTAAATTTCCTGCATGGGGGAGCATCTCGTATGTAGCGGATGAAGATTACTTCATACCGTGATACTGACGTGTCGTAATGTGCCGGACTAAATGGACAGAGGTTAGAGTTAGAGCACTTAAAACAAAATAGAATACCTCTTATGGGCTTTTTGGTTTGTAGAGTATATCCCATGACATTCCAGTACCCAATGGTTCCCCTTTCTCTTTTGCCGCGATATTATCCACACTATTCTTTAAGACAATACCCTTACAGAAAAATGCATATACATGTGTGTGGGGGAGAATCTATTCCCGTAACTTGTGGTTCTGCGTCTCGTAGAAGTGACTAAAGGGAAATGTGGTATAGTCGGGTTGGGCTAGCACTACCACTTATTTTCCTTGCCAGTGAATGCTTAAGGCAATTCCTCAGAGAAAAGTAGTATGATCACCGGTGAGCGACATTCTATCTTTCGTGAAAATGGATGAATTTTATGCGGTGCAATAGAAGTCAGAGAATAAAATTTATGACGAGAAAAGGAAAGAAGTGATGGATGTATTTAGACAGGTTAAATCTTATTTGCTCTCATGACTTTGAAACAAAATGAAAAAAACGGTGAATATGAAGTCTTTGGTGTGGAAAGTGTGTGCACTGAGTGAGAAAAGGAATGATAAGGCGTGAGAGGAATAATATGATAAGTGACCTGTGGCACAGAACCTATGGTGGATTTTGTTTGTGGGAGAAGTAGAATCTAATGACGGTAAATTGATGATGAAAATATCAAGTATATGTGTGTTCTAACATATTCCATCTGTGAGGGTGGATGCTACAGAGTGTAATTTCTGAAGATAATCTGGATTGTGTTTGCGATGGGATGAGTAGGAGTTTCAGAATTGATTGTGTTGGTGACCTAAATGGTTGGAAGGTGATGAAAAAAGGAGATGGTATTAACATGTGCTTTTGCTGTTGACCCCGGGATGAAATGAGAATGGTAGAAGGTGATATGATTTCTGTGAAGGAGAGAGAATGTTGTGTAAGTAAATACTTTCTTAAAACAACAAGAGTATTCAAAATAATACTAGAGTTTGGTGGGTAGAGATGTATCGAAGCTAAAAAGAGTTTTGGATGTGATTTTGTGTTGGTGAAGAAGGAGATGTTGAAGTAAATGTTGGGGATGTAAATCAGTGAGAGGGTTTAGGAATGGATTATCGGATAATTAGGTTGTTTACGTAAGATTCAAGTTAGTGGAGGCTGCGATGAAGAGGAAAGCTGATAAGGAAGAAGTAGGAAAGAATAAAGATGAGAAGTTAGTTGAACAAGTGATGAGGAAAAGTATTAAAAGCGCTTGCATATAACTCAGTGAATGTGAACAAGAGAATCTGGCGCCAAATCTGCGACGAAAAAGGAAGAAAGGTTTGTAGTAGTGCAGAAAATATGAAGATGTGCTAAAGTAGGAAGTAAGAATGTCAACAGTGATGCGTAGAATGAAGAGGTTGATGCAAAGGCGTTTAAAAGTTAAAAAGACGCCATGGTTAGAATGTACTTAAAAAAGCCCAAGTAATGAAGTTTTCAAAACAAAAGGGTGTTGAAATATGCTACGGAGGAAAAATGGAAGACTAACAAGGTTGCATTACGTACGAGGTGGAAATTGAAGTGAAAATTAACAGTATGGTAAGGATGATGAATGGGGACTTACAGGAGTAGGAAGCCCTTCTGGAGGAAGAGCGACATGCTTAATAATGAAAATAAGGGGAGTCTACATAAAATAATGAATAAGGATGGCGCTTTCTGAACTGATGAAATGGATGTGAGGAGAGTGTGGAGCGACACTTCGAAAAATATACATAACATTTGCCCAGTAATGAAAAGTGATAGTGAACGTTGTGTGGGTTTTAATGGAGCAATGAAGAAATAGGAATTTGGCGTATGACGTTAATTAGTAAGGAGAAGGTAATGGGAAGAAGAGGAGAAAGCTGAAGAATGGTAATCGGCAGCATAGATGGATTTACTGGGGTAATGGATTGCAAGATGTGACATTAAATGGCATTTGGAAGTTGTAACAAAAGTGCTTTATGGAAGGTATAGTTCCGAGGTATTGGAGGAGAGCAGTAATACGTAAAGTCTATGTTACATAGGAGATTAAGGGGAATTGCCAGAAACTTTAGAGTAAATTAGTTGATGATGTTGTAAGGGAAAAATATGTGCTGGTATTTTGCCAAAAATTTGCGCCGAGTTATGAGTTGACAGATGGTAAAGCAGCAAAGGTGTATTTAAAAGTGACTACGAGGATGTGTGGATCAAATTTTTACTTTTGAAACAAAAATGATTGAGAAAATGAAGAAAGAATAAGAAGAAATTGTATTAAGGTTTATGATTTGCAACAGTCGTTATGATAGGATTAATAGCGAAAGCTCAAATGCACGTGATAGTGCAAATAGTTGATATGCTGTAGGCCCTTCTGGATGGGAAAATCAAAAGTATTATAGCAAAGCCTTCGTAAAAGAAAAAAATGGAAATTGAAAGTGATTGGTTTATTTTAATATGTCTCCTTCGTTATTTCATTTTGTTAAATAATGGGGTTATGAAAATTAGAAGTGGGAAGTACAGGAAAAGGTTTTAGAAAGAGGAGAATGGAGAGAGTGAAGATACCCTTCTTATTACTTCTGTGGATGATTGGCTTTTGTGTGACGAATCTGAAGAAGCTTGAGATGATTGCTAGAGAGGTTTGGTAGCGTTACAAAAGAAGGGTTTGAAATTAAATGTTAGAAAGAGTAAAGCTAATGGTAGTGATGATGGGAGTCCGCTGGTGAAGTATGTTAGATGATGAGCAACTGGGAACAGGTGTCTGAATTTAAATAATTAGGATATGTTGGATGAAAGGAACGGATGATGCAGAGTGTAATAGGAAAGATGTGAATGCTAAGGAAAGCTGCGCGTGCAAGTAAATCCTGGTTGGAATGTAAAGGGGCATAAGGTTTGAATGCACTAGGTCTCCTTCTTTTAGTGATCTTCTGCTAACTGTCCATTTCTGTCTTTCTTGAAGAAGAGATACATATTCTCTTTTCCATCTTGTCCAGATGGACAATCTATAGGGACGTTATTTGTGAGAAGAATTGAGAAAATGAAGAATGAACGTATATAGGGAGTTTGTGTGCTTGCTGAGGATATGACGTAAATGAGATATAAACTAAGAACATTGAAATGGTTTTGGTCATATGAAAGGACAGATGTTAGTTCGCGTTGGCTTAGGTGAGTGTGATGGAATTCGACTGGTTGGAAGACCGGAGGAAAAAGTTGGATTGAGGAGTCTAGTGAAAAGGAAGCCTGGGATTAATGAGAAATGGGATTTTGGAAAGATGGCGCAGAAAGAGAGAAAGGTGCATAGTGGGAGAACGCGAATATTAGTAGATATAATTAGTATTAATATATAGAGTTATATATATATATAATATGTATATATATATATATATATTAGTATATATATATATATATAATATCCTCATTATTATATATTTATATTTATAGTAACAACGTATAAATAATATATATATATATATATCATTATATATATCTATATATAATATGTAATATATAGATATGTAAACGTATATATAGATATATATATATATATATAATATATATAATATATAATATATATATGTCATATATATAATATAGTATTATTGTATATATATATAATAATAGTATACTATTATAGTATATTATATATATAATATAATATGAGTATATATAATATTATATAGTATATATATATATATGCCATTTATATATATGATTGTGTTCCACCTGGGCCCAAGTGATGAACCCTGCATTATGAACGAGATGCCAATATTGAGGGTGGGTGTCGTCGCGTTAAAGTAGCTAGGGTGGATTTCTGAACTGCGACGAGTTTCACTAAAAGGTATAAAAGGGGGGAGGTTATGTCTGGGCTTTCTTTTCGACTGCGGTCATATTGTTTTCTACTAATTTTCTGTTTCGGGTGCATGTTAGCGCACCTTACCCCAAAGTCTTGGGGAAAGAAGGTGGTGATGATATTATATATATCATATATGATATATAGCTATATATATACATATATAGGTATATATTATTATATAAGTATAAGGTATATAGTATATATACGATATTATAGTAGTACTTTGATCTCCGTGCTCTCATAGTTGGACTTTTACCAACTTTTATATATTCGTAGTATATAATATATATATACAGGAGTATATAGTTATAATGAGCGTATATATATATAGTATATAGTTTATTAGTAGTAATATAATATAATATATAGATACTATATATTATATTATATATTACATATACTGATAGTAATATAATGATGATAAGTATATATAATATATATATATATAAATAGTTATAATATATACTATATATATATTATAAGTTACATATATATAGAGATATATAGTATATATATACTATATACATAATAGGAATATATATATTATATTCTTTAAAATACTTATATTTTAAATAATCATTATATATATATATATATATATATATATATAATAGTATATTATATATATATATTACATATATATCATATATATATATATAAATATAGATATAAGATAAATATATATGTCAATAATATATATAGTATATTAAATATAATAGAATATATATCTAGTATAATATATATATATATATATATATATATATATAGTATATACTATATATATACTATATATGTAGCATATATATATAGTATTATATAAGCATATATATAATATATAAGTAGTAGTAGTAACATAGTATCTAATATATATTATATATATAATTATATGCGACAGTATTGGGCATAAACTTTAACGTGCAAAATTTCTTAATGAGAAGACAAAACAATTTGGATGCGTACAAGCAGGATGTGAAACACTGCAGAATTAGGTCAAGGCCTCCTATAAATTTAATGCTATTCTCTATTTTCGACTCCTTCGAGAAGAGAATTTATTTTTAAGAGCTTTTTATATTTTCAAATATTATAATTATTTAAAAAATTTAAAAGAATTGAAACTACTAATAGAAATAGTTATTATTTTTGCTTTGCAGCAATTAATGAGCGCTTTTTTTATATAGCTGTAATAATTATAGATAGTATATATATATATATAATAGTAGTATAGCTATTAATATATATATATATATATATAATATATATATATTATAATAATAGTAATAAGCGTATATATATATATATATATATTTAATATAGTATATTATATGTATAAACTATTTATACCAGGTTTAAATATAAGTAATAAATATATATATATATATTTATATATTATATATGATAGATATATAATATATAATAGTATTAAAATTTTAATTCATAAAAATAGATTCAAATTTTATTATATAGATAGTAATATAGTATATATAGTATAATCTTATATTATATATATATATAGTGTATAAAGTGAGAGTATAGTATATATATATATAAATTTTACTATATAATGCTTTATAAATCTTTATAAATCTTTCAGTCGGTCCTTATAAGGTTCCCCCCACTCAGTGTAGATTTATAAATCCTTCACTGGATTGGTGTGAACCTATAAGAACGACTGAAAGAGGCCTTACTGAAGGTGAAAGCTATCGTTAGTAACTCTCACCAATACTACTCATGTGAAGAAAAAATTATTGTATTCGTGTTTTGAAGTTTACAATTTTTTAATAACAGTGTACTCATTTTGCCTTTTTAAATTTTTAAACCTATACTTTATCCACGATATCCTTAAATAACTCCCTCATCTACTGCTACAGCTGAATAATCTCTATCATAATAAATATATATAATATATATATATACTATATAATATATATAATATATATATATATATATATTAAATATATATTTTAACTTAAATATTATAACTAGTAATATATATATATATTATATAATATATATATATATGATATATATATTAAAATATATTATTAATATATATATATATATATGGATATATATATATATTATATATACTATATAGATATATATGTATATATATATATAAATATTATATATTATATAATATATATATATATTATAATATAATATATATATATATTATATATATAACATATATAGGTATAATATTATATATATATATAATATATATATATATATATATAGTTATATATTATTATAAATATATATATACTAATATATGCTAAGTAATATAAATTAACTATATAGTTACATACATATATATATGTATATTAATATAATTGATATTATATTATATATAGTAGATATATATAATATACTATATATATATATATAGTATATAAAGTATAGTGTATTAACTATATATATAGTAGTATAAATATTATAAATATATATATAAAATATGATATATATACTTATATATATATATAGATAATTATATTATATAATATATGAGTAATTATTATATATATATATATATAATCAGATAGTACTATACCAAAGGTTAGGGGAATATTGGACCGAAAACTAAAGATTTTACAAACTCTAGTTCTATCGTTTTCCTCAAAATAGGTTTCCGCTAAGCACTATACGTGATCCCAGCGTTTTCTGCTCCTGATTCCATCAGCTTGGAAAATTCTCAGTGTGAGTGCATTGGAAGACCGTGCATTTTGGCTGGATCACATCATCTTTTTTAAACGACACCCTTTATCCATAATGTTCATTTTGAGATATAAGATAAGTACATGGGCAAGTCAGTGCGCGAATAGATGGTGTGTGGAATCAACTTAATTTTTGGAAGTTTGTGAGCTCTCATATAAGGCGATTGTGTGAGCGGGCACATTTTCCATGGGGAGAAACCATTATTTTTTTTCCACTTGTCTGAACATTTGAGTCGAATGCCCTCCCTAATCCAATTCAAACCTCACATAAAAACTTGCCATTGTCGGTTTAATCAGGAGGTAAGAATTCCTTGTGAATAATCCTTGAATGTTTAAAAGAGGGATCTACAGGGACTTGAAAGTTTCTGCAAATTTGACGCGGTTTGTTATCCGCAAGCGGTGAGTTGCGATCATTCCAACTGCGTCAACAGCTGCGTTATTCCTTCTGGATCAGACTTTAACCCATGATTCATCATCAGCTACGATTTTGGGGAGCATGAGGCTATCTTGTTACCTCTCGCTCCGAGTTTCGTTCAGACAAGAAGCTTGATCGAGCTTCTGTTTTTTACTCAGCAGCAGTCTAGCACAAATTCCCTTAAATGTGTTTTCGATGTATCAAAGACATCTACCAAATTCATTTGACAGTACTCTTATGACTTGTCCCTACTCTCTCACATAACATCGTGGATAGTTGCCTACGACTGCAAGAATAACTTTGCGGAACGTCCGATATGGTTCCCGGCGTTTGTCTTCGTTGATTGGTCCGTTCATGAACCTCGTCTTCATCGCAGGGTGGTCGTCGTTCTTGAAGCGTTTCTTCTATAAATATGAACTTGCTCTTGATGCATGGCATTACCACCGAAAAAATTTGATTTAGACTAAGTTGAGTTTCTTCGACAGAGTCTTTATATTGAAACAATCGATGCATTATGTCCAAAGTTCGTTAAAATTCGTGCATATCAGGTTAGAAAATCCCGTCAAATCAATGAAACTATCCGTATAAAACTCGCACGAAACAAAAAAAATCTCTCCCCTTTCGCTGATGATGCTGTGGATATACTGATTGACAAGAAGCCTCTGTTCACCAGCACATCAAACGCAGAAGATCATACTACATCAGCTCGCGCGAGGTTGTTCAAATTCCCCAAACTTTTGATGATATACCTTATATAGTATATATATATATAATATTATATAATAATATATATATATATATAGTATATACTATAGTATATATATTATATCATTATAATATACTATATAAATATTATTACATTTATATAAATAATTAATATAAAGTAATATTATATATATATATTATATATATATATATAATAGATATATATTTATTATTATACTAGATATAATACTATATTATAATAGATATAGTATAAACGGGTATATATTATATATATATATATATATTATATAATATATAATATATATATATATTATATGATATATATATATATATATTATATAGTAATTAAATATATATATTTATATATTATATTATTATATATATATATATATCATATATTTATATAATAATATTATATATATCTATATGTATTATATATAGTATATATATATAGTACGTATATATATATATATGATAAGATACTTTATTTTATAATAGTATATCTAATGTATAGACTAATATTTATGTTTAATAAATATATATATATATATATATAATATATATATATAGTATATAATATATGATTATTATTATTGTATAGTATTTAAACACTATTTATGCTACAATTGATATCTAATTAACCTTGCAAATTTGGATTATGATTATTCTGATCTTCTCTTCTTTCGAAAATTAAAAATATATTTGTCGCTGTTCGGGAAAGGAAAAAATTGCAATTAGCAGATTTTAATTTATCGTTTCTACTGAACTGTTCATAGTGCAAAGTATAGTATATATATATATATAATATATTTAATATAATATAGTCCTATCATTAATAATAATGTATAATAATATATAATATTATAATAATACTATTATATACATTATAAGTAATATATATTATATATATATATTATTATAGAAGAGAGAGAGAGATGTGAGAGCAGAAGAGAGGACTGCGCTTGCATCATTGAATTTAATAGGAAAAAGTTAGGTGTGTTTTTCAGGTTTTCCTATATTTAAATATACTTGTTATAAAATATAAATCCATTTTGGATGTTTTTAAAAATCTAATAATATCATTACTAATAATATGAAAAGTAATAGGTAAATAAATAAATAAATAAATATGAAGATGATATAGTCCGTCTTGCTATTGCATGCAACGTAAAGAGATTTCAATGGTGTAATAAAATATTATTTACGAGACTTTTAATATTAGTCAAGTATATCTTCTGAAAATACAAAATGTCGATTTCCTTTCAATTAAATATATGACTATATTATTATATTATATATAATATATATATATATATAATATATAATAATATATATAATATATATATATATTATTAATATATATAGACTTTGAAATTAAAATATTTGGATATAAGAAAAAATATATTAAAAAGTTATATATAAGTTAATATATAATATATATAGTAATATATAATATATAGCTAGAGAGTAAATATATTATATACTGATATATATATATATATATATATATATATAATAGTAATATAATATACTTATATATATATATATGATATATATATATAAATCTATTATATTATAGATACTATAGAAGATAAAGATGGTGTATTACATCTGATAATATGTTTCATGACAATACATATATATATATATATATATATATATATATATAATATATATAATATGATATAGTATATATAGTATATTTGATATATATATTAGATAAATATATATATATATATATTAAGTATAATAGATTATATATATATATAGGTACCTATATATATAGATATATATATACATATATATATATATTAATATAATATAGTAATATATATATCATATATCAATATAACTTATAAGATTATATATATATATAGTCTATAAGCTATATATATATATAGTATATATATATAAATATATATTAAAGTACTACATTAAACTCATAAATTCATATCATTATATATTCTCTTTTGGTTGACTGATCGAAATAAACAATTTACGATTTCTAAATTTTAATATTTCTATTATATTTACAATAGCGATTTTCATAAAACTGCGAGAGTTATTAATATTTTTTATATCGTCAATGGTATCAAATGCAGTTGAAACTATTTTATTTTTTTTAGTTAACACTACCTCTTACGATCAGAACCCTAATCTAGGGACGGGGGTTAATTTTTATGTCTGAGCAAGACGGAGCCAAGAGAGAGCGAACGTGCACATTCACAAGCCCGAGCAGGAGACTAACCTGGTTTCTCTTCGCCTTTAGGCTTGGCGAGTGTTCTAGCCATGAGCTACGGGCGCTATTTTGGTGTTTGATTCATCGTTTCTTGAACTATGAGAAGAAAATCTTCATACAAGAGGACTTCTTATAATGTGATCTGATGTGTCCCTTCATCCAAACTTAACTGAATAAAAATTAATTCTTAAATGTTAGCAGTATATTCAATATTAATAATATACTGTAAAAATAAAATATATTTATGAAAAATAAATAAATAACGACTATTAACTAACTAACATTAAATTAATTATAAATGATTTCGATTAAAACCTATAAAAATTAAAGACCATTAGTTTTTTTTTCAAATATTTTTAGCGAGAGTAAAAAAAATATTCAAAAAATCTCGAAAAAAAGATGTAAAATAGTATAAACCTTTTAAAATTAGACGTTTTCGACGCCAGACAAATGCCAGTTGAAATAGAACAAAATATAGCATATTGTTCCATCTGTATGAGTCTTTAAGCACTCTTATTTATTTATTTATCAGGCGTTTTTAGCGCTCGTATAGAATTGGTCTTACAGAGCAATTGCCATCCATGGAAAGCGAAGTGACAAACTCTGATTAGTGATGCCCTAACTTAAAAGATCTTTCTTCTTTTGAAAGAAAGTTAGCATTTTTTGAAAGATAATAGCTTCTTTGAAAGTAAATAGCATCTTTTGAAAGTAAATAGCCTACTGGATCAAGCGCCGTGCCTCACAGACGATCCGTGCCCGTCGTGCCACTTTCCAGATCTTGAAATAAAACTTTTTGAAAGTAAATAGCATCTTTTGAAACTTTTGAAAGTAAATAGCATCTTTTGAAACTTTTGAAAGTAAATAAATCTTTTGAAAGTAAATAGCATTCTACGAAATAATGAGATCTTTTGAAAGTAAATAGCGTCTTCTAAAAGTAAGTAGCATCTTTTGAAAGCTAAATAGCATCTATTGAAAGTAAGTATAGCTTCTTTTGAAAGTAAAAATAGCATCTTTTGAAAAGTAAATAGCTTCTTTTTAAAGTAAAAAACCTCTTTTTGAAAATAAATAGTTCCTTTCAAAAGTAAATAACTTCTTTTGAAAGTAAATAACTCCTTTTGAAAATAATAACCTTTTGAAAGTAATTAATTTTTGAAAGTAAATAACTTCTTTCAAAAGTAAAAATCGAATGTAAGACGTAGTGTTCAGTTATAGTTCTGGCAGCATGTCGGATACTGAACAATAAAAGGAACCATAATCGTTAATAATGTATGTTTGGAGCGGCTGAGCTATGAAAGCATGGTGAGATCTCAACCGACTGTATGTGTAGAAATGGCGGCTGGCGTTAGCCATCTCGTGCAAAGCGTTGCGGAAAAAAAGCTTCGGCAAAAGTAAATCTAAGCTCCTTCTGCAATGTAAATATCCTCTTTCGAAAGTAAATAACTTTTCTGAAAAGATATAGATTCTTTCAAGATTAAATAACTTCTTTTGAAAGTAAATAACTCTTTTTTAGAGTAAATAACTTTTTTTAAAAAAATAACTCTTTTTTAGAGTAAATAACTTTTTTTAAATAAATAATTTTATTAATTCTCAAGAAAATCAAAGAGAATATTATTTATAAGATTTTATCATAGCTTAATCTCAAACTAGGCCCCGTAGCAGATAAACTAATTATAATTAAGAGAATTAAAACTTTCCCTGATGAATAATATTCATGCATTTTAAAGTGTTTGCTTTGCCAAACATATTCGATTCGTTATTAATGCGTAAAATAACACCATTTAATTTATGCGTCACTACAAATTTATATACATACCAAACAAACATCACATTTAATATTAATAATCAATTAAATCTAGTATGATATGCGCCTTAAACTAACTTAGGTATTACCGAGCAGAATATCACAGAATCGTAAAATTGACATAAGTCTAGTATGATATGCGCCTAAAACTGGTATGAGCACTAAAACTGGTATGCGTATCAAAATGGTATGCCGGCTTAAAATGGGCTATGCCATAATATTCCATGCGCATAAAACTGGTATGAGTATCAAAATAGTATGCGCATAAAATTGGTATGCGCATAAAACTGGTATGCGCATAAAACTGGTTTGCGCAATGTTATGCTCTAATAACTCAATTGATATTATGAAAAAAAATATTGAGAGTTAAAAGCCACAGATATAAGCCACCTGCATAAACTAAATGTAATTGGTTATTTGTGGATATCTATTGATGTGACTGCTCCGGGCGGATGGCTGTTCCGCGCTCCAGGAGAGCGATGGCAAATGGTAAAGGCCCCGCGTACTTTCTTTTCTTTGCGGTCCTTTATTAATGATTATTTAGGAATGGAGGGAAAGCCGCTCCTTGTGTTCGTGACCTCTACGGTGTCATAATCAAAAGATTTCAAAACTTTAATGAAATAATTATTAAAAAGTGAAGAAAGTTGACGTTCGAAATCTTAGGGTCTTAACTTCTAAATCATGTGATTTGCAAACTTTGAGAGTAATGATAGGACTTCGCAAGAAAGTTTTCCCTTTCTTGTACATATACGATATACAGTATACCAGAAAATAATCTATACATAACTACATGTATCATGATACATATACTATCTAGCATAATCATATACATATACACTACTCATATAGCATATAACAAAATCATATACATATACATATACAGTAAATATATATCCATACATATACATATACAAATACTTACCCACAACATATACATCATACATATTACATATATTATTACACCATTATCATCATAGTTTATATATTATTTTATCTATATATATATATATTATATAATATAGTATATGATATATGATATAATATAATTGTTTATTAAATTATATACAATATATATAACTGTATATGTATTATGAATAACATGGGCGGTAGGCAGCGATATGAAAAAATGATGAGCTTTTATGTATTAAACACTTCATATATTATAAAATATATATAGTATATTACTCTGTACACCTATAATATAACTATAAATAAAGATACATATATTATATGAATATAATAAATACTAAAATATATATATATATATATATAGAGTATATATATATATATATATATATATGAGTATGATATTATATATAAATATTATATCGAGGATTCAAATCTTTTTCTAAAACTACGGAAATCAGGCTCGCTTTTGGGTAGGTGGTTTTTACCATCCTGCACATCTCAGTGTTTAGACTTTAAACTCAAGATCATTCTTGTTTTCGGAAAGTAACCTTTGTTCCTCTAAAACGGCGATACGAAATACTGGCCCAGAACGAACTATCTAACCCACATCTCTATAAAGGATCAAGACCTTTTGTAAAACGTTGATTATTAGTACTATCTCTTATCCTTTGTTTAAAAAACACATATCACTTGACGCTTTTATATCATATAATATATATATAGTTGATTATATATATGATATAATATATATATATATTTATTATAATATATATAGTATAGTATATATTATATGATATGTAATATAATATAAGTATGAATATTAGTATATATACTATATATAATATATGATTATATATCATATATGTATGTATATATAGTATATAATATATAATAGATAGTATTATATTACAATATATAATAATATATAATATATATATTAAGGTAATATTTATATATATACTTTATATGATAATATGTTATATAGTAATATATATATATATATATATAATGTATATATATAATATATATATTATATAAACCTAATATATATATATATATGATAATATATATAATATAGTATCTATATATATATTATATTACGTATAGGTATATATATTATATATAGTCATAAGTAGATATTTATATTATACAGATATAAGTATATATAACTATAGTAAGTATATATTATGTATTAATATATATATTAAAGTGAAATATATATATATAGGTAATATAATATTATTATATATATATATTATATATAATATATATATTATACTTTATATATATAACTATATATATATATTCTATATATATATTAATATACTAATAATAAAAATGTATGAGATATAGTATATAGTAATAATATATTTATATTAGAGTAAACAGTGATTCAGTAGTATATTATATACATATAAATTATATAATGAGTATATATATCATGTAGGACTACTATATGATAATACAGTAATGTTTATTACGTTATGATATTATACTAATATAGTATATATACTCTATAATATAGATATATTATATATATTATCATATATAATAATAATTATATATAATATCTTATATATATAATATATATATAGTATATATGTATATAATATAAATATTAAATTAAGCTATAGATATATATATATATATATCATTACTATAATATATTTGAGTAATGGTACGCTAACCTATGTAAAAAAGACTCATATGGGTATTCATTATATAAGAAGATCAATAAACGTAAAAATCAGACTTAACATTGACTGTTCAAATTAACGGATAAAAAAAAAAGATCCGACGTCATTTGCGAGTCCTATTTCAAATGGAAAAACCTGCAAGAGCAAATTCACTTGAAGATCTCGAAGCATCCGGAGCGAAGAAATGGAAACTTCAGATGTGCAAATTAGAATAAATTTGTTGTAAAGTTAACAAAGCGTGAGAAAATTTTTAGAGAGATGTATCATAATAATGCTTCCATTGAAGAGAGTAACTTCAAAGATTGTTCGATAATTGGCATATTAAGTGATTATAAAGTAATGTTAGATCTTTACTCATAAACCCTCGAAAGGGTCTTTTCTCATAAATAAGGTAATGTCGTTGTCGTGTTCTCCCAGCTGAAAATAGAATGGACTAATAACTAAGATATAATAACAGTATATTAATAGGTATATTTAATATATATAATTTATATATATATATGATGATTATATATATAGTATATATATTTATATAAATATATATATAAGTATATATAGTATATTATAATATAATATATAATGTATTAGTATAATATATATATATATATATATAATAGATATATATATAATATATATATTATATATATTATTTAAAGTATATTTTATAACTTTTTATAGTATATATAGTAGTATATATAAAGAAAATATTATATTATAGTAAATATAAGATATGATATACTATATAGATATAATGCTACATGAGTAATTAGAAGTATTACATCCTCTCTAAGCTTACGGTAAGAGCATCTGCGCCGCGTAGGTCAAAGGAGAGAGTGCGCGAGGTGATAGAGACTGGTGGCAGCGCAGGAAGTAAGTGTGACGATATTTCTCAAGTTAACTACGACCTTCGTTCACTCATGGACGTTAATGCGCTACCTGTGGTAGCGTGCTTTGGCTGGGACGAAATGGGACAATTTTTCTTGGCAAATTACGCTTGGTTAATGAAGATTGGCCAGCCAGCGGATTGGTTCGTAGGCCGCATGTCACCTACGGATTGCCGACAGACTAAGAGTGTTCTGCTTCTCGGCATGTCTTTACGTTGTGGAGGCAGACGTTAATAATCCATATATATCTATAAGTATAGTATTAATATAATATATATATTATATAATTTACTATTTTTTATATATGATAGATATATAAGTATATTATATTATAGGTTATATTAAATTAATACAAATATATATATATATATATATATATAATATAGAGTATTATTATACCTATAATACAGTAGTATGATATACAGACGATTGAACGATTCGGACAACTCAAATAAGAAATATATTTAAGAAGATTATTATAGTATATATTATTATAGTATAAAGAATTAATATATAGTGTTATAAGTATACCTTAAGCGATATATATATCATATTTATATTTATATTATTCATATATTATTATATATCCTATATCTTTAATATAATATATAGTATATATTTATATATAATGAGTATTGATACGTGCTTTAATATGTGTATAAGTACTATATAATGAAGTAGTAAATATAAATATATCTGTATATCATTTAGATAAATATGCTATAATGATAGCATGACCGTCATTATATATCAGTTATATATATAGTAGTATCTATAAATATTATGGAGTGATAGTATGAATATTAGTTAGATATATGATTATATAGAAGCTAGTATAATATAGTATATAGTATATACTATAGTATATATATAGTAAATACGATATTATATATATATATAAGTATGAGAACTATGTTATATAATAATAGAGGTGATATAGTGAACTATGTTATAATCTATAGATATACCAGCATGTAATATATTATAATTTAATGCATATTATAATTATATATAGTATATTATAACGTATATATATATAGATATATATATAGAGTATAGATGTATAATAGAAAAGTTTAATATAGTAGGCTATATACTATATAAGTATATTGATATATGATACGGGTATATA
>JABUQX010050362.1:0-24118 GCA_015478945.1 Trachelipus rathkii
GAATAATATTAATAAATAATAAATAATAATAATAATTAACTAATAATAAATTATCAGAAATAAGTTTAATATAATAAATTTAATTAATTTAATAAATAGGCTACGGAGAAAATAAGGTAAAATAAATATAATAATAAAAATAATAATAATCAACGGCACAGAGTAGAATCAATGAGATTAATTAATAAGTATAAGTAGGTAATATGGACGCAACTGAAAAAAATTAATAAGCAAATGAATTCGTTTGATGACGAGAGCCTGACCCTCGCGCAGGTGGCACTGGGTGGCTCGGGAACATGCTGGAAGCGCGCGGTGCGGGTGAGGGTCACGGTGGATGTGTTTGGCGCGCGCTAGCCAAGACATGGACAGGCGGTGGGGGGGGCGCGCTCAGTGCAGGTACACTATTGCTTTGGGCAGAGTTGCAACCTACTCGCTTCCGCGCGGCCTATGTTGTCCCTCTTCCCTTCTCATCTTCATACTCTCTTCTCGTCTACTTCTTAAATATTCTCTATTCTACTTCTCTTTTTCATATTTATATCCTCTATCTTTTCTTACTCTCTTTTACCTCACATTCATCTCCATTCTTCTTTCATCTATTCTTCTTCTTTTTTTTTGTTTTTTTGGCATTAAGCTTACGGTTTGGTCCTTGTCCGTATTTCGTTTTTTTTTCTCTGGTACCATTTTTCCTTTTTTCAGGCCCAGGTGCGCTTGCTGAATCTCCGTCGGTTAACTTGCACTTGAGAGACATGCGCCAGGTTCTTGCCGTCGACATTTTATCTTCGTATTGTTAACTGGAATCCTCCTTGTTTGGGCTTGCCTTCTTTGCTTAGCCTTCCTTTTCGGTCTGTTTTGATCGGAGGGTTTTTTAGCTGGCTTCATTCGCTCATGTGGCGACGGCCTTTGCTCACACTCACCAGTACTGGGGGTCGTCTCTCTGCCCTTCCCTGCGGTCCTTCCCTGCGTTCCCTTTGCCGCTGTCGATCGCTTCCTAGTCTGATGTAATGCCGCTCCTGTTTCGTGTTGCTGCGACCGGGCCTATTCCGTACTCCTTGTCGCTTTGTTCTCCATCTCTGTTATCCTACTGTAGGCGATTGCGTATGATTGGCGTCTAATTTTTTCCTTCGACGTTATCCGTGTGCGTTACGAGCTTCTTCCGCTTTCCTCTTGTCTTCTTTTCTGCGTTGAGCATTCTTTTCCCGTTTTCTTGCTTCTCTTTCTCGTTGTCGAGCCTTCCTTCAGCTTTCTTTCTTGTTCAGCCTTCCTTTTCCTTTTGAGCCTTCCTTTCGCTCAGTGAGCCTTCCCTTTCAGCTTCTCTTTCTTGCTTAGGCTTCTTTCGGGCTTCTTGTCTTTTGCAGCGAGCTTTTTGTTTTCAGTTCGTCGCTTCATACTTTCTGTCGCCTTCTCTCTTTGGTTAGTTAGTTTATGTTTTTTTTTTTTTGCTGCTTCCGGCTCTTTTGGCTTTCGGGTCATTTTTCGCTTGGCTTGATTTGGTCAGTCTTGTTCTGTTTGCCCGTGGCGCCCCTGCAGATTTTGCGTAGTGGTATGTGATGCACTGTCTAGCTGCGCCTCTGTTGTTATTTTTTCGGAGGCCTTTTCCCTCCGTGTGGTCTTTTTGGTTGCAGGACCGCGGGTTCGTCTCTCTTTCTGCTGGTTTAGGGGTTCTCTTTTCCATCTTTCTTTTTGCTGCATCTAGACTCACCGGCTTCCTGCGCCTTCCTTTTGATTCTGGAAGCTGTGCGGCGCATTCCTCCACTCCGTAGGTACAGTTTTCTTTGTCACTTTATACAGCCATCTCCTCTAAACGTTTCAAGTTACGATCGTACGCCCGCCCGCCCTTCTTATACTTTATGCTTTTCTGTCTTAATCGTTTTTATCTGCTTTTATCACATATCCATTATTCTTACATTTTTAATTATATTCAATAGACATTCATTTTTCGATAAAATCTATATCTTACCTTTGCACCACTACTTTCTTTTCTTTTCACATTTCTTGAGTATTATTAATGCATGATTTTCACTTCATCCTCATAGCGCCTCACTATTATTCTTTCCATTCTAAATCACCTCGTGTTTTACACTTGCGCCCATGGCTCGGCGCTCTTCCTATCTTCTCTGTTTTCACTTTATTCTCTTCACTCTCTAAATATTCTTTATATATTGTCTCTCTATACTTAATCTTCACAATTTAAATTATATCTTTCATCTCTACTCTCTCTATTTTATTATTATTCTACTCATTATTTATCCTTATCTCTCTCTTTATCACTATAATCGATGCAACATTTTGTTTTAAAATTACCTTCTCTTCTTATTTTTCTTTGACTTCTCTTAACATGGATTTGAACTTCATTTGATTTATTCTTTCATCTTTATTCTATTATCTATCTATCTCATTTCATAATCTTCATTGGGTCTGATTGCTCGTTGGTGCTTTTTCTTTGGAGCCTCTCTAAGCGGCTTGTACATTTCACTCCCTTCTATGCACTGATGTTTTTCCTTCACCCTCCGTCGCTGCCGTAGTACTCCAGCACCATGTACTTCTGTTGCAGCTCTCTTCTTGTTCGAGCCGCCTGCGTTTAACAGGCCTTTCCAGGGTTTCCTTGACCTTGGCCTCTAAGTTTAAGTGCGCCTTTGTGCATCGACTTACAGGCGCACGCTTTTTTTTGGCTTTTCTTCTTTGCGTGAAGGATTTGGCGGCGTCTTTGGTTGGGCTTTTTCTTCTGTTTTATTTGATTGATCTCTTCTGTGGCCGCGCCATCTATAGGCTGAGGGTTTCTCTTCTTTTTCACTTTGGTTGCTCACATTTTGCTCTGCCCTTTACGCATCGTCGCCCGTCTGGTCATTTTTTTACCGTTTACTGCTGGGTTTCTTACCTGCCTTGAACTGCGTGCGCCAAAACTAAATGAATTCAAGCTATACTCCTACTCAGTTCTATTTTCACCCTGCCACCTTCTCCTTCTGTCCGCGACTCGTCGACTCTACTTTTGCCGAGCCCTTCATCTACACGAAATGTCCTTTCCCTGCGCTCACTGTTTACCATTCGCGCTTACACATAATCTCACCACTCTTTTGACTTTCCTCTTACTGTTATCTCTCCGCAATCCGAGGATCGTTTCCTACGCTCTTGGTTTCTAATCCGTAGCTCTACCTCCATTTAATCACATCTTTTAATCCTACATCTGGACTGCCATCAATCTTCCGTTAACTTCCAGGCATCGCATCGGCGTTGCTGCCAGGGGTCTTCGTATGGCCTTTTCTGTCTCTGATTTGATCGTGCCCGTCTCGTTTTTCCGCTGTCGTTGACGAGCTACCATTGCTATGATTCATATAAGATTGTAGCGTTGTCGGACTGTAAGGATCTTTCTTTGCTTTTATTCTCTCGGGAGCGGTCCAGCCGTTATGCTTGATATTCAGACTTCACGTTGTCGTGGATCTACTGTTATTTATGCCATTAAATCGATTATTACTGCAATGCAGACATCTACCGTTAGGCGTTTCAATAATGTCAATTTTAGGCGAGTTGCTTAATTTAAGGTTCTTTTTATTGACCCCTTTTTTATACCTACACCAGATGTATATTTAGAATTGAAAAGGAATCAGAAGTTTATGGAATTAAAAATAATGAGTTTCTGCATAATAACTTGATGATGAATTAAGATCCTAGTTGATAAAGTTGAAGTTTGGTATGGTCTAGGGATGATCGATTACTGTAATTAAGTAGTGAAAAAGTGAAGACAATCCTTATTGAAATGAAAATTGATATTTGTCTTCGATAGATGTTTGTTTGTCTTGAGTCAATTATTATTTCCACTCTAAGTGTTTCTGATTGGGGAATTTTTAAGTATATTTTTAGTTTTTTTCTTTTCTCATTGTTTTTTTTAAGATATAGGATGTGATTTGAAGTTTGGTGTTCACTCCGTTTTCACAAATTATATATAGGGTATGACTTGCTATTTTGGTTGATTCTTTAAGAGGGCTCGCCTGCGAAGAGTATCTCAAAGAAGGGACTTTTGTTACTTTATTTTTCATTTCATTCTTTTACTTATTTTGAATGAACATCATTTCAAATATGGATTTTTAAATTTATATTACAATCCTCTTCTATTAGGGTGTTGCTCTTATATTAGCACACTAGCATCATACTATAATATTGGTGACGGAGTTGAACCGACTTTCAATCAACACTTCTAAAAAACAATGAGATATTTAAAGACAACTAAATGTACTAAAATTCCATTAGAAATTATTGGAAGAAATGAATCTAATTCAACACGAAATTATCGATACTGGACTTTTTAATTTTCCATTTTTAATTTGGTTTGGTCTTTCACTTTTTTCACACTGATCAGTTCCATATTTGTTCATAGCAATTATTCTATCTTTCGGCATGTGGATTTCTTTATCTTCGTTTGTTGGTTATGGAGAACTATTTTTGAATTCTACGAACTCTGATTTCTTTTCGAATTCTAAATGATTCTGTGACCTCTCCCTTTTATGTAATGATATAATTTTATTTTTCAAATAAATTTATATAATTTAGCATAAACATTCTTCTCACAATTTTGTGAATGATATTCTTTAGATTATAGTTTGGATTTTAGCAGAAATTCATTTTTGGATCCACTACGAACTCTGATTCTTTGAAATGGTTCTGTGACCTCTCTCTTTTATGTATGAAGAATTTATTCAATAAGGACTACATTTCGAGACTCGTTCTATTATGTTAGCATGTTCATTCATACGTATAATTAGCTTTGAAACTATTTAAGTGCGGCATTGATATTATATGATCATTAGAACGCTTATACTAAGATTCTGGAATTTACAACGGGTTGATCGATGTGCTGTTTTATTAACTTGTGATATTTATTGTTTACATATCATATTTTATTGTTATTTTATTAATATTTTTGTATTTTAATGTTTGTATGTTGTTTTATATATAACGGACTAAAATTTTAATGCTTTTATGTTTAAATGTCCCTTTTATTTTCTTTATTATAACATTTTGTATTTTATATGTGCATATTTGTTATATATGTTTTTTAATATGATCTTCGGATTTAACCAGTTATGCTCGTATTTGAATATTTGTTGATTTATTTTCTAATTATTCTCTTCACAATAAATGCATATGTTTAGCTTATGTCTTAACCAATTAGATATGTTTTATTTGAAGTTATCTGTGAAGCTTAGATATCATATCTTATATAATTATTATACATACTTTCTCATCGTGTTAGCGCAGGAGTAATGTACATCCCCATTATAATTTGTTAAATATTTATTGTTGTATTTTCTAAGATTTCGGAGCATTATTTTTAGATATTGTTCAGTGAATTGTTTTATATTTATATTCCGGTCTGTTTAGATGATTGTCTCTATTATATTAGTTATTATATATGAGTTCATGATCAATATTTTAATTTATCGATAGAAATTTGACTCATTTGATATATCTCTCTTTTCAGTATAATGTCTCACTGCAAGAAGATGTATATACTTAAGTATAAAGGCTGCCACCTTTTGATTCGTTTACTAATTTTTTTTGCACTAAATATGAGTCAGTGGCGAAGACATTAAAATCAAATTGTTTCCTGTTGCTAATAATTCTGACTACGAAACGACCGTGACTCTTTGCGAAAAAGAAGGAGGTAAAATCTTTATCCCAAAATCTTTTCATTGCATGCTTTACTTATTGGATGAACAATTCATTTCAAATGTGAATTTAATTACATATCTCTTATATATTGATGTGCTGCTCTTAATTAGAAGCAGACCATTAGGTTAGTATTTATACTGTTATATTTTATTATTATTTTATTAATAATTATTATATATATTATATTATAATATTTATTATATATATTTATATATATAATATTGTGATAATATATATTATATAATATATGATATATATATATATATATATTATATTGTATATATATATATATTATATATTATATATAATATATTAATATTTAATATATTATATATTTTTATATATTAATATATATATTATAGTATATTATATATAATTATTTATATTATATATAATATTATATATATTAATTATATTTTTAATATTATACATCATTTTATTATCTTAATATATTATATTATAATATGATAAATAAATCCTTTATATGGGCTGATGGCAAGGTTTTAATTGTGAGAATTCCTGTTTTATTTTATTAATTTGAGAATTTTTTAATTGATTTGCTTTAATTTATTTAGTGAATATTTATAATTTAATTAATAATTATTTTTAAGGAATTTTATTTGGTAGAGGGAATATATTTAATTGTTAGCTATGTAATGATAGGTAGATATTATTTAGACTTATAATTATATATTATTGATATTATTATTTAGTTAATTGCTATATTTTAGATACTGCCAAATATATTTAAAGGCAGAGATATTATGATAAGGGCTTTTTGCGTTTCGTACTATCGATCTTAAAACTTGTGAATTGATTTATTTTATATGTTTACGAAGTAAATCCTACTTTTTATTTTTGATTAGATTTGCTCTGCACAGTTTTCCATGAATTTTTTTTCGTTAGAACTTGGGTCTTTGTGTCTCTATAAGGATTTTTTAAGTATTAACCTAAGACAGAGAAATTATTATTGATACTGAACGTTGTTACCTATATAAAATTTCGACACTTTTTTGTGGCCTTGTCCCGAGAAAGGATAAATTATTTTCTTATCATACTTGCTGATTCAGTACTAATCTCTCTTATTCTTCCGGTTTTCTCACTTGTCACATTAAAGTGGATACATATCTGGGTGCAGATAGATATGAATTTTAAAGGTTGTAAAGAGACATAAGAGTCTTTGATTTATTTTATTAAGAAAGAGAGGATAGCTAGAGAGAAGGTACTGAGTGAGAAGAGCCGCCTATATAGAGATTAGAGCTTGATGATTGACTCTATAGAGAGAAGAACAGAATTGAGTGCTTATTTATTAATGATGAAGCGAGGTATGCTTATACTAAGAATAGAAGTTGTAAAAAAGTCTAAAAAGAACGTATTCTTGGTGATATAAATTTAAATCTAAGAAAAAATTTAAAAAAAAGGAAATATCAAAAATATGATCAATGGCTTTCGGCTGATATAGAACTGGGCGAAAGAGACAAGAAATGATTCATGTGTTCTTGTATGTGTATGTTGTATAGTAATAGCAGGTCCGCTAGCAGCCTACTGGCATTCCGAACTTAGATTAAAATTAAAGACAAAAGATATCTATCACATAGGCTGTTCACATGACTATATAACGAACCATTGTTATACAGAGATTGGAGCACATGATTTGCATAGCCACTTAGAGCGAAAGATCTTTAATTTATACAACGTTTGGCGTGCTTGGGCTTTTATCAAAGATTTAGACAGTTTTTTTGGCTATATAATATTAAGTGCGTGTTTCACTGATATTTATTCGTATAAATCTGACAATATATGAAATACAGAAAAAATTTAATGTGTGAGCTCAAATTACGAAATTTAAAACAATAAATAATAATTTCTCCAAGACATATTATGGGGGGGTTAAATTTGAATATAGGGCTATAAAATTAAAATGGCACAAGGATCGCCTCTCTTATTCTCTTTTCACTGCACCGAAAGAATGGTTTACGGGCTAGTTCAGGTCAAGCCCCACGCACGCTGACGGGTTCTTAATTACTTGAAAATTGAATAACCACTGTAATCTGTCAAAAGGTGTGGTGGAATCTCAAAGTTCACAAAGATTTTCAAAGGTTTTAACGCTCTTTGGTGTTGATCATTTCTGAATGTTGCAGGAAGTATGATAGTAAAAAGTTGTTGGAGCTCATATAAAAATATTAGAAGTTTAATTTGTAAAATTTTTATGAATTATACGAAAAAAAAATCCAATTATAGAAGATAAATATTATAATTAATAATATTGTATCTCTTTCTTTATATATATAATAATGGTAGTAATAATTATTTGATAGAGGTTCCATATATATATATATAATATTAAAACATGCAATAATATAAAAACTATGGCATATATTATATATATATAATTATGGTAGGTAGTGATATATATATATATATAAGGCTATAAAAAAAAATATACTAATATATTATTTGTCATTAAATTGCACTTCTTATGCTTTAGCGGGGTGAGTAACAGTGACAGCTTCTAATTCATAACTTCAGACTTTCTCCGGCGAGTGCGTGCGGAGTTCATTAACTATCTCTCGCAACCCGTCCCTCTTATGCGACTTCTGTCTCGGACTACTCTTCCGGGATTTTTGCTTACATGGTCAAAGTTGTGTTGCATAGGTGAGTGCCTGTCATAGTCATCTTGATCGTCCTAAATCTTCACCACTCTGTTCTCCTTCTTCTTTACATCTTAACTTCTCTCGCTCTTTCCACCTTCTTCCCTCAATTGCTCTCTTCCCTCATTGCTTCTGCTCTGTTTTTACTCACCTACGCTTTCTTCACCTTTCATTCACTTCCAATTCTTTTTGACTGCATTCCCACTGTTTCACACAATAGTATCTGGACATATTTTTTTAGAAATCGATGTGTGTACTTTAAGTTTATGTGTAACATGTGACTAAAACATTAAGAAGCAAGGACAATATTCTAAGTATAAATAGTCACTGCACATAATAAAATTTTTGTGCTAAAAAATAAATCACAAATGAAGTTTGATAGGAGTGATATAAAAAAAAAGGTGTTCCATGCCAATAATTAAATACAAACATAATTAGTGAATTGGTTTATATATTACATTAATATCCAATCAATATATTACATCTGTTTAATCTCTAATATTAAATCATAGATTAAATAACATTTAACTCAATACTATAAATAATAAACTTACTAAAATAATACTAACTACATGACTAACTAGCTAACTACATAACATAATACTACTAACTACTCTACCTGACTATCCACCTACTACACTCTACTACCTAAACTACTATCTCTACTAACTACTACTAATTACTAGAACTACTATAACGTCGAATTAAGACATAATAATAATTATCAATAAATAATAATATAATTAATCCAATATGCATTGAAAAATTTAATAATCAATAATATAATAATGAAAATATATAATCAGTAAAAATCGATTATAAAATACGATAATATATTGAATAATAATAATAATAAAAATATAGCATAATAATTAATAATAAAATAATAAGGAAGAAGAAAGAAGAAAGAAAAGAAGAAGAAGAAAGAAAGGAAGAAGAGAAGAAAGAAGAAAGAGAGAAGAAGAAAAGAAGAAGAAGAAGAAGAAGAAGAATGCAAGAAACAAGAAAGAAGAAGTAAGATAATAATTAAATCATAATAAATAAAGATAATAATTAATAATCAATATAAATTAATAAATAAATAATAATAATAATATAATAATAATAATAATAGTAATTAATACTAATATAATAATCAATAATAATAATAATAATAAATAAATAATAATAATAATAATATAATAAAATAATAATAATAATAATAATAATAATAATAATAATGAATAAATAATAATCAATAATAATAATAATAGATAATAATAATACTAAAATAATAATAATTAAATAATGAGTAATAATAATAACAAATAATAATTATAGAAGAAGAAAGAGAAGAAGAAGAAAGAAGAAGAAGACGAAGAAGAGGAAGACGAAGAAGAAGAAAGAAGAAAGAAGAAGAAGAAGAAGAAGAGAAGAAGAAGAAGAAGTATAGAAGAAGAAAAGAAGAAGAAAGAAGAACAAGAACAAGAACAACAATCAACAAGCAACACACAACACAACGTAAACACAGCACAATCAGCAAACAACAACAACAACAACAACACCTCATGCACAGAAAACTAACACTTAACACAAACAACAACACACAACAACAACAACAACAAACAACAACAACGAACAAGCAGATTACAAGCAACAACAAAACAAGCAACAACAACCAACAAACAAACAACAACAACAACCCATAAAACATGACCTATCTATTGTAATACTGCAACAACAACAACAAACAACACAACAAACACAACAACAACTACATCAACATAGTACTCCACCGCCTCCTCCAACACTCAAAGAAATAAGTTAGAAGAGAAAGAAGAAGAAGAAGAAGAAGAAGAAGAAGAAAGAAGAAAGCAAGACATCAGAGTGCAAGACAGAAGAAGAAGTAACGTAGAAGAAGAAGAAGAAAGTGAGAAGAAGAAGAGAAGAAGAAGAAAGAATTGAAGAGAGGAAAGAAGACAGAAGAAGAAGAAGAAAAGCAAAGCTAAGAAAAAGAAAGAAGAAGAAGAACGAAGAGAAGAAAGAAGAAGAAATATATGAGGAAGAGAATGAAGGACAAGAAGAAGAAGAGGAAGAAAATGAAGAAAGTAAGAAGAAGAGAGATAGTGAAGAATTGAAAAGACAGATACTAGGAACCATAGCCAGCACTGAAATCACAACAACTAACAAACAAACACAACACAAACAACCCACAACAAACTAACAACAAAACCAAAACAAACCACACAATCAACTACAAACAAATCAAAACAAAAACGCAACACTCTGAAAAAACAACCAAACAATCAACTCAAACAAACGAACAAGAAACATATGCGACTTCCGTTTTTTTCATACTTTGATTCGTCATACAGTCTTTCGTTTCAACCCTTATCTCTATTTCACTTTCCCTATGAAGACAGAAGAACAAAGAAAGGAAAGACACACAATGAAGAAGAACAAGAGAAGAACATTAGAAAAAGAAGAAGAAGAAGAAAGGAAAGAATGAAAAAAGAAAGAAGCAAGAAAGAAGAAAGAAGAAAGAAGAGACAGAAGTAAGAAGAAGAAAAGAAGAAGAATGAAGAAAAGAGAGAAGAAGACGAACAGAGAGAGAGAGGAAGAAAAAAGAAGTGATAGAAGAAGAATGAAGAAAGAAAAGGAAGAAGAAGAATGAAGAATGAATGAAGAAGAAGAAGAAAGAAGCAACGAGCAACAAAAGGAGACCTTTCAATGTGACAAGAAGAAACAAAGAAAGAAACAAAGAAACAAAAAGATTAAACAACGAAGAACAGCAAAAAGAACAAAATCAGGTTCAAAGAACCAAAAACAGAAAAAAGGGGAAGGAAAGTAAGAAGATAATAATAATAAACATATAAAATTAAATATAATACAGAATAATAATTAATAATATAATAATATAATAATAAATAATAAAATATAATCACTAATAAATAATGAATCTAATAATAAATATTAATTAAATAATAATTATACCATAATAGAATAAAGATATTGCAAATTATATAAAAATATACATATATATATATATATAAATATTAGTAACTAATAACATCTATACTGACTCCCTCTTATTATCTATACCTTAAATTATAACATATTATTATATCTATATTATAAGTCTTATAGTATAACCTATACTGTTGCTATACTAATTCTACTATTAACTCAGTAACTGAACTAAATTACATTATATATACATTAAAATAATATATAACTATTACTCTTTCTTATTACTCTTTCATCTATTATCAGTTTATATATACTATTACTTATAACTTATAAGATTAAAAAATAATATAGAATCCAAGTATATAATATATATATAATTAAAAATATAAACTTATAATTATTATAGTATAGAAAAATATAATTTATAGAAAAAATTTAATTATAATAATATAAAAGAAAATAAATAAAACCCTATATTATATATTAACTTAAAGAAATCCTAAAAATTAGTATTATTTTAATAAAAATACAATAATATATATACAGAAAATATATGACTATGGATATTATATTAGTTCTAATTATTAATAAAAATAACTTAATAATAAAAATAACATTAACATAATTTATTAAGTAATATAAAATATGCATAGTATATATAAAAAACAAAACAGAAAAACGTAATAAAATAATAATATATATAAATAAATATAAAATTATTATATTTAAGAAAAAGTAGCAAGTTAATATAAATATATAAAGACTATATAATAAATAATATAAAAAATATATATCTTAATAAAATCTTAATAAATATAAATATAATATAATAAATTAATAATAAAAATCAACAGGGGCTGTGTAATAGGAGTAAGGCAAAACAGCTTGGAGTGGAATCTGGAGGTATACAAATATATTAGTGCATTTTATAATAAAATAATCTAATGGTAAGTAAAATAAATTTAGTAAAATTTATAAATGAAAAGTAAAAACGAAAAGTAAAATTTATAAATATAAAATAAAAATTTAAAGAAAATCGAAAACTACTTTATAATATTACAATTATGAAAAAAATCACTTTTATTTCTGGAACATTTTCCAGAACTCAATTGTTAATTGTGATTTCATCTAACAGCACTACTGGGCGTATACGGTAGATCTTCATTATTTCAATATAAATATATAGGTAAAATAGTCAATGCGACATACCTTTTATTGCAGTTCGAACGCGAAAAAAATTACCGCAAATTTTCGCGAGTACGAAACTTTCTGTTCAACCAGTGAAATCGTACGAAATCATTTGAACTAGTTAAGATTTTTGAAGCTTTCAAGATATCATCTGTTGACTTTTTTTCCCCCCCCCCTTCTTTTTTCCCCCTTCTTCCTCTCCTTCTATTATGTAATTATAGTTATTAATATTAAATAATACTTATATAATATACCTTACATATATAATATATATAATTTATCTTACTAACTCTACATTATACTATAATTTAATTATTTAATACTCATGGTAAAAAGCAACAAAAATAACAAATACGTTTCCTACTATTATATTATTATTATATAGTATTATTATATATATATGTAGTTATACACCTTACTCGACTCCCTACCCAAGTGTAATCTTCCAAGTACGCCACTGATATATTTAATAATAATATATTATACCTCCTATATATATTTTAGTACAAATATAACATATTGCATATACTATATATTATTTAATATATTACTCCCTATAATATTTATTTAATTATAATAGGTAATTAAGTGTAGTACCTATATATATATTATATATACTATATTACTATTTATATATATATATTACTTTACTACTTATATATATATATATAATAAAACATATATATATAAATCTTATTCTTATAAAATATTAATAATATTTTTTCAATAAAACATAAATATCTTGAAAGAGGTCCAAATTTTCTGAAAACATATAGTCTTGAAATAACTTCACAAAATTTGGAAAACTCTATATTAATTATATTGAATTTAATTTAAATTGAAATTATAGAGAAGATATTTAAAAATGAAAAAAAATGAAAGATAATAACATGGTATGAAAATTAGTTTTAAAAATTTATTTTGTAAGTTTATTATTATAAACAAGAAATGAACAAATAAATTACAAAAAATAAAAAAAAAAAAAAAAAAAAAAAATTAATAAGGAATTTAAAATAAAAAAAAAAAGAAAAGAGAAAAACCCTGAAAATTATTTATAGATAAAAATAAAAAGTGAACGTTTGAAAGAAATATATTATGACTATTTATTTATTGTAAATGACTCACTAATTTACATATATACACCCACTCGCAAACATGCAAGAGCAACCTCCACCTCCACCACAACTATCCCAATATATATATATAATTACCTTGTACTATAATATTATAATAATATATTATATATATCTATAAACCTACTTATTACTACCGTACTTTACACACTTCCTTATCCTTCTTTTACTATATCTACCGCCCTTATACATATATATTACCTTATATATTGATTAGCTATTTTTTATATTATAAGTATATATATATTATATATATACTCATATATATATAACATCCTTTTAATATATTATATTTATCTATATAATTATATATAATTAATAGTACCTTTATAATATATTTATGATATAATATATCATTAAATAATACTATAAATAAAATATATATAAAAATAAAAATAACACAAATAAAATTTAAATTAAATTATAAATATTATTAATTTTTAAATATTTATAATATTAATATTATATTATAACATATAATATATATATTATTTATATATATAATAATATATATATATATATATATATATAATATATTATATATATAATATATATTTTATTATATATATATATATATATATATTATATTATATATTATATATATATTATAATATATATATATTTATATATATAATAAAAATATATACTAGTATATAAATACTATATATCATAACATAGTCATACTTTCATATCTTAACTTTATATTATATTGTTTCATACTATATTTCATCACCCATTACTATTAATCATATTATCTCATTGTTTTCATCTTTTCTTTTTTCCTGGTTTTTTGATTTTGGTTCTTATTTTCCCTCGCCTTATCTTTTCGCCTGGCGTTCGCCTAGTTCATGTTTTCGGAATTTATCTATTTTTCCCCTTTTGCTCATTCTTGCCGATAGACTTCTTTTGCCCGCAATCCGGTTGCCTTAATTTTACTTACTTTGTAGCCTCTCCTCTCCACTACATCCTCTTTTTTTCCATATATATATGCCGTTGGTTTGATTTTACTCATTTAAACAGGCATCGGTGCCATTTCTGACTTCACCTCAGCTCCTTTCTCTAATCTTGTTTTCGTTCCAAGGGACTCTTCATTCCTTTATGCTTCCTTTGCTCTCTGCTTGCTACATAACTTTTTTGCTTATTAACGATCAGTGAACCCTGTTTAAAGCTCCCCAAGCTAGTAAGACCTTGTCTATTTTTGTTCTTCACAATCTTTGGCACATAATGGTAGTCCGGCTGCTGCTCTTTCTCTTCTCTTCGCTCGAATCTATTAGGCCAAAATAATCCTTAAAAAGAGCAGCGCGTCTTAAGCCTTTTCGTCCTGTTAATTCAGTTTTTAAGCGCTATGTTTTATTTTATTTTTTTTAAACTCTAAGCTATTAATTTCATTCCTTTAACTTAAGAGATAAAGATACTTAAAGAGTTACAAAGTGCAGGAATCTTTTGCACGTTGAGATAATTGTTTATTTATCATTCTCTCTATGTAGAGAGATAACTTGAACTAAGTTTATGTTATATAAATATATATCAGGTGGTCCTATATTATATACTATATCATATATATTATTATATATATTATATATATAATTATTATATATACAATATAATACTATATATATTATTATTATATATTATAATTATATGATATATATAGTATATATATAGATATATATATATATATAAAATTTTACTATATATATACTATTTAATATATATATTATATATATTAAATAATATATAATATATATTATATATATACTAGATACTATTATTATTATTAGTATATATATAGTATATATATAATATATATTATATATTATAGTATATTATAAAACGATATATATTATAATATATAGTATATAATATATATAGTAATATTATATATATATATAATATATAGTATATATTATATATATATATATATATAATAATTAGTATATATATATATATATACTATTATATATTTATATATTCATAGGTATATTAATATTATATATTATAATGTATATTATATATTATATATATATATATAAAATATAGTTATAATATTATATATATATATAGTAATATATATATATTTTATGTATATATATATATATATTAGTATATTATATATATATATATATATATATAGTATATTATAATATATTATATACGATCATGATATATATGAGTATACTATATATAGTTATAGTATATATATATAATATATATAATATATATATATTATATATAATATTATATTTATATATATATATATATATATATATATATATTATCATTTATATTATATATTATATATATATATATTATATGTATATATATATAATATATATTATATGAATATATGTGTGTATTATATATAATATATATATACATATTATATATATTAACTACTTTTATTATTATATATATATAATATTATTATTATATATATAATAGTATTAATATATATTTATATAATATAAGTAGCTAATAAAATCAAAACAAATATAACGGTTAAAGTTAGGGTTGGAAATTTAAATTAGTAATATTTATTATTTATAAATATATTATATATAAATATATAATATGATATATATATATCCTATATAGCCTATATAGTATATATATTATTATATAGTATATATATATATATATATATAGTAATTATAATATATATGTATATATATAAATATATATATATAATATATATATATATAATATATATGAACATAACCTCTCATCAATTACTTGATGCAAACTTCATCATAAAAAAATATTGAATTTTGGTAAGATGTGTAGACATTATTTTGGTATCTGAAAATATATGCTATTAATTTATTGTCTAAAATATGAATTGTGGAGCAAATTCCCCTTATTCTTATGAAGTAAACAATGAAAAATATGTTTTGTTTTTAAATTTTTTTAAAGGATAGCAATTTTAATGCTGAAAATTAGACAGTGGTACGTTCTGGCCGGTTTTAGAACCGGTTAGCTCGAATCGGTAATTAATTAAAAAATTTTCAGGAGAGATAGCGGGTAGTTTGCTTATTTATTTATTCGATTAAGCACAAAAACGAACCGGTATTTACTTTTATAATTAAGCAGAAAACAGGTTGTTAAAATTTTGGGAACTGATCACTGAATGTAGATGATTCTTTTGAGCAGTTTCATTTTGAAGGTAATACTTGCAATCTTTTCTTTAAAGAAAGTTATTGAGAAATTTTTATAAAATTAAGAAACAAGAGATCTGGAAGGATAGCTGCTTCCATAGCAGCATCTATTGATTTAAGGCTTATTCGTTCTGAAGCAATGCTCCCGTTCAATGCTATATATGTCTTATATACCTCCCATTGAGACTGTTTTGAATAGCAGTTTACATTTGGATAGAGAAATTGTTTACTTGGAATTATCGTTATCAAGCAGCAAATTTCATATATATATATATATATATATATTTATTTATGATATATATATATATAATATATATATATATATACTAATATTATAATATATATATTATATATATATATATATTAATATATGAGTTATTATTAATTATATATATATATATTATATTTATATATTAATATATATATATATATATTATATAATATTATATAAATATATTATATAATTGATATAATATATATATATAATATTATATTATATAATATATATATATATCAATATATATATATATATAATATCCTTTTACTTCGAGAAATGGCAAGATGTATCGTTTCTTTATTATGAGTTTATGGTGAGTAATTGAAATATTACATCTTCCCCTAGTTATAATTAAGTCTCTTTTTGAGTTGACACCACCCTTTATTTTAATGTTGACAATTTTCTCCGTGTTTGAATCATGCCTATGTTCAAACAGTCGCGAAAAATGATAGTCGCTTCGGTTTTAATTTTAGCATTATTGCTCTCAATGACGTATGTGGTTAGTAGGTGATATTCTTTTCTACCTTATAAATTTATGATTTTCGGTCTATAGGTTTATGTGGTGCCTATACATATCTAAGTCTTGGTCATGATATGAAATTGAGTTGCTGATCTCTAAGCTCTCTTTCTTAGGGGTACCTTCCCCTCTTTGCTCACTCATGTCAAGCTTCCACAAATCTCCATATCGGCAACTTTCGATTGAACACCTTAATTTTCTTCAATACGGGTGTTCCATAGAGTTCTGTTTTATCTTCTTCCTTATATGTCTTTCATTAACGCCCTATTTGTTGTTCTAACTTTCTTTATACCTAGTCCTGTAATTCGACTCTTCATTCTTCTACTTATTGCATATTTACTCCCTCATTCTCATCTGGAATTGCCTTTCGACATCACATTTTGAAACCTATTCTCGTTGATATGGATATTGTCTTTCGCTGGGATCAACTTAACCTGGTTAACTTTAATCCGTCAAAACTATATATAAATTTTAACATCTTAGCCCACCCGGTTCTTCAAATATTTGCTACATCTGTTTTGATTTTTCATCTGGAAAGAATAAGAATCCTAGTCTTCCATATAAACAGCAATAAGTTATAAAACATCGGATCAAAATGAATGCAGAAAAGGATTCAAAGAAGCTGAGGAGTCTGTTCAGGCTATGAAACTTTTCTTTCTTAAGGTTCCTCTAACTGTACAGAAATCTTATCCTCCATTATATAGTATACTTTATATTTATATATAATATATATAATTATATATATTATATGATATAATAATATTATATTAATTTGCGTTAGACTCGGAATTTGGTGGGCTTTCCCATTTTTATTTATTTTTTTTATACTATTTTACTGCCCCTCCTTGAAAAGGGCTCTACCCGTGAGTGGTAGTTACCTGTAAAAAAAAATTTTTACACACCACTCATGGGCTGGGCTCATTTAGTATGTTGATGCTAGGAGTGTGACCTTAGAGAAGCTGACCTATAATCTTTCTCCTAACTTTAATTAGGGCAACAAAACATGGTAGTTTTCAATGTCTCAAAATCATAGTTTCTTCATCTATCTACTCCTCATAATCTTCCACACAATTAAAATATCTTCAAGAACACACAATTCTGACCTTTCACTGTTCTTAATACTCTGGCGTTTCCTTTTGCCGTGATCTTAATTATAACGATCACATTATTTCTCTTTCTGAAGGAGCTACTAAGAGCTTGGGTGTTCTGAGGCGCCTTAAAAATTCCTTCATACAACTCCAGTTGCTTGTTCTGTAATGGGTGTTGTTCGCCAATGTATGAAGTATGCCTTACACATCTGGGGTGTTTCCACTTTCATATCTGTCCTCGAAAAGGTAGAGTCTAGCGTTCTTCGTCTTATCAACTCACCTGCTCTTACTAATTATCAATACTCTATAGTCTCTTTTATCCCGTCGAATTGTTGCGTCACTCTCTAAATACTATCTCTATTACAATGTAAACTGCTCTTCTGAATTCTCTGGTTGTATTTGATGCGCAATAATACTTCAGGTATATTGAGAAGCTATGAAAATGTTCAATATTAATCCTAAATATTTTTAATTTCTAAAGAAAAATTTGAAGTTAGTGCAATCCAAAAGTTAATAGTAGATTTTATATTGCTTAACAAAATGATAAAATGGAATTTATATTTAATATAATTGAAAGTGAAAACGTTTCTTGGTTGATAGCAGTGTTTTTATTTCTCATTATAGAAAAATATTCATTGGTAATAAATTAAAAAAGAAAAAAGATTGACTATTATAAAACGAAAAATTCGTTGAATAATTTATTTGTCTATTTTATAAATATTATAATATGCTCTCTTTCGGTATATTTCATTTGAATTGAGTGATTAATGGAAAGATTATCCTAGTACCTTATGGATTTAGTATGAACTACAGATTCTTCTTCGGTTACACGTGAAGCGGGAAGCAAGGAAACGAAAGTTTCTCTCGGAAATCTGGCACACTGCAGCCAAACTCAGATATCCCGTGGAGGAGTCAATATCGAGAACCCTTGTACGTGAAGCAAAAAGCAAAGCGACAGTGTTTCACATGCCAGTGATATTAAATATGATTAATAAATCTTTAAATAAATAAACTGAAATTTTGTTGGTATTCTTTTAAATCATTCCTTCATAATTCCTTTAATACACCAACATAAGCGAAATGTCCGAAAACTATAATTAGCTAAACTTCTCTCTTTTTTTTTCTTCATACATAATTGTAAGACGAATTTGGCCTAGCACACTTTGAAAGTGTGTCATATAGTTTTATTTTTAGTAAAGCCCAAAGTTAGCGGTTTTTAGTTACATTTATTTATTGAAAGTTCTGTTTCGCTAATAAAGTTTTTTAAAGCTTGGTAGTGTGATTCTACAGGGTTTATGCTATAGTTTTTTTTTTTCTTTTAGTTGTTGAGACTTTGTGTATAGGCTATGTAAGTTTATTGACGAAGCCCTAGGATGTTTTTGTCCATTTGGCATAGCATGGTTTTATGACTTGATGTATATCTATGGCAAGATTATTGACAGCCCTAGGATGCTTTGTGTGCGATTGTGCATGAACATGTTGTTTGGTGACTGGTTCTGTTGGTTTGACTGGGACAGTCTTGATGAGCCCGAATGCTGGCCCTCTCCTACTGTCTTTTTATTCTGATGTTTCTATGTTGATGAGATGCCATGTGGTGGGTCGTTGCGATCCCGTGAAGCTCAAGGTTGGATTTTCTGACTGTAACTAGTTCTCAACTAAAAGGTATAGAGGGGACGGTAAGGGGCTAGCTTCCTATGACGACTGCGTCATATTTCTTCTACTACTTTTTCGTGCTTCCGGTGTATGTTGGCACTTTACCCCCCCAGTTTTGGGGAGGGAAGGTGGGTGGTGTGACGATATATAATACAAATACAATACAATAAACAAGAAGTGAATAATGAAATAACTATATTTTGAATGTTTTTTTTCCTAAATCTAATAATGATCAATAATTCTTCTTTTACTGATAATTTTATAAAATGCCCAGTTTTGGGCGGGCAATTTAATTGAAAATCGCGGACGAAATGCCCTTGCGACAAATGCCCCATTTATAAATGCTGCCGCAACTGGGCAATTGCTCTGCTGGTACAACCGGTTTAAAAATGACTGCACCTCATAAGGAGGAATTATCGTTTTAGTAGTCCGCCAGCAAGTTGGAATGCAAAAGCCATTGAGAAAGGTCGGACCCGGAAATAATCAAAACCTTGTTTGTTTGACAGTGAGAAATTGCTGATGGACAGATGATCTGTATCGAGCCAATATTTCTGGTCAGGTAATTTAAGGGTGACCGCCAAACTTTTGATCCAAAGCTTGCTTTCGAGGACAAAGAGAAATGCAAACAATGGTTGCACAAGAATGCTGGAAATATGTCAATAGGATGCAAGGTTTCTTTTTTTTATAATATTTTTTCAAATTAGAAGTTTATAGGGTATAGTAGTGCAGAGGGGTGTCTACCCCTGATTTTTTATAAAATCAGGATATATATACTCTAAAAAGAAAAATAATGAATGAATGATAAAAATGCATTGCTCTCTTTAGGAAAAAAGTTATCGCCTCTCAGAGTTGTTTAAACCTCCCATACACAATTTTCATTTTTGGATCGCATTCAATGGTTAGGTATATTTCAGGACCTCTAATTTAAAGTTATGATAAGGTTTTGTTAGGTATACACAAAGAAAAACTATATATAGACTGATGTAGAATTAACAAATCTTAAATAACTCGATCATCTTTAAACTTTTATATCCTCAGCTATTTTTTTTATTAGAACACACCTCTAAAGAAAATTTTAAAAACTTTGAGAGGCTCTATAACTTTTTTTCCTAAAAGACAAATCATTTTTGGGTTATATGCAGCATCCATTATTATTTTTTTTTTAGTCAATCCTATGACTTTAAAAAAAAAAAAAAAAAATATAAGCAAAGTTGGGAGAGGAGTATCATAGAACTTTGAGAGGCCTGTGAACTTTTCCTAAAGAGAGTGATGACTTTCGTTTTCATTATTCTCATTGTTATTTTTTAATCACATATATCCTACTGATTTTTCTAAAATCAGGGTGACACCCCTCTTCACTACTATTACCATTTAAGGTTTTGATACATGGCTACGTAATGGCAAGTCACTTAGCTACAATGAAATTACCAAAAAAAAGTTCTGGATTTGTTGGAGTATTATTTTTGTATATTTTTATTGAAAATATAATAAAATGTATGAAAATTCGTAGAAAAAACTCAGTAATAGTAGTGAAGAGGGGCTTCAACCCCAATTTTTATAAAGAATCACGAGATATAGCTTACTCCAATTAAAAAATAATAATGAATATGGATGCTCTCTTTAAGAAAAAAGTTAGAGAGCCTCTCAAAGTTATTAGAAATCTGCTCATAGAAAAGCAATAGTAAGTAGTAAGTGTAGGGGGTGTCAACCCGCTGGATTTTTATGAAAATCAAAGGATTAATACTCCAAAAAATAATAATGAAGAATAGTTAACAAAACGAAAATCGTCACTCTCTTTAAGGAAAAAATTACAGCCTCTCAAAGTTATTAAAACTCCCATACACTTTCATTTTTGATCCATCTAGGTTGTCTTATTTCAGGCCCTCTAGTTTAGGCTATAATAAGTTTTGTTAAGCATACACAGAGAAAATCTATGTATACTTAACAAATCTTATCACAATCTAAACTAGGATGGCCCTAAAACGAACACGAGGCCCACTAATTTTTGTCAGAAATGCCTTAGAAAAAAAAAAAATTTGATCACTAAAATCGGTTGCTAACTTCACGCCTACAAAAAATTTTAAACTTTGAGAGGCTCTTAACTTTTTTTTGCCAAAGACTTAAATCTTTTTTATTTTTTAAAGCTTCATTATTATTTTTTTTTAGAGTATATCCTGTGATTTAAAAAATAAAAAAATCTTTTTTTATAAATTCTTATAAGATTTTTAACAACTTTGAGAGGCTGTAACTTTTTTTCCTAAAGAGAGCGACGATTTTTGTTTTCATTATTGTTCATTATTTTTTAGAATATATCCTGTGATTTTTATAAAAATTAGGAGTGACACCCCTCTGCACTACTTTTACAGACTTTTCATTTTTGATTCATCCAGGTTAGGTCTCATTTCAGGCCCTCTAGTTCAGATTATAAGTTTTGTTAGGTATACACAGAGAAAATCTATATATACTTAACAAATATTATCATAACCTGAACTAGGATGGCCCTAAAATATGCACGTGGCCCACTAATTTTTTATAAGCCTATAAAAAAAATTTAAACTTTGAGGCTAACTTTTTTTTTTCTAAAGACTTAAATCATTTTCGTTTTTTTAAGCTTCATTATTATATTTTTTAAATTAATTTAATTTTTTTTTTTTTATATCAGAAAATCCTATGGGATTTTTAATAACTTTGAGAGGCTGTAACTTTTTTTTCCTAGAAGAGAGCACCCATTTTAGTTTTCATTATTCTTCATTATTATTTTTTTTTTAGAGTAGCCTATATTCTGTGATTTTTATAAAAAATAGGGGGTGAAGCCCCTCTGCACTACTTTCACCAAAACTTAAAATAACTATTTAAAACTATTTTTGTAAATTAAATGTTTATGGTTTTAATACAGTATTTACATGATTAAGGATATAGAGACAGTAAAAAGCCACATGGGCCTATCGAGACTGTCCCAGTCAAATGTTTGTAGTTTAATAGTCATTTACTTTGGACTGGTGATTTATCCACAATTACCGGAAAATAATCCTGCATACGCCATTGGGCTGGTTATAGCACAGGCTCAATAATTTTAAGCTGCGACAATCATAGGTCATAGGCCTAACAAAAACCCTTACAAAATGCCGACTGGTAATAAAACATCTAAGGAAGATATAAACCCTAGATATATATCTATGATATAAAAAGCTTACCACCAAGTATGTCTAACAAAGAGAAATTAGGTTCAAACTCTCAACGAAACCTTATTAATTATATATAGAAATTTTACTTTTAAACAGCACGCCTACCGAACCGGGAAATAAGAACCCGGAATTTGAACAATTTTCAACAAGACTTTCAAAATATGACATGGGTTAAGTGTATTTACTTCTTTTTAGACCGTTTTCGTTTTTGCATTTGTGCTTACGCTTGGTATTTCAGCACGAATTTCGTGCATAATCGATCCCGACTTCTTACGAAGTTTACTTTTGTTTACAAACAATTGGAACCAGCTGTTGTGATGCAGCCCAGCGATTTGGAATAAACAGAAATAAAAAATAAATAAATGGTTTATATTACAAATAGTTGATCAACTATTTGATGAAATTCAACGATTTGGAAGAAATTTGATTTAAAGCCGATTTTATTGAAGGAAACATCATCAATTCAAAAGGGCCTACCAAGTAGTGAAAACATTATCATTTGATTTCTTTACGAATATATCAAACCGGGAAAAAAAATATGAATACCACACAAATATTTGGCACAATCTTATTATTTTTAAAGCATTGTAAAAAAAAATAAAAAATTAAAAATAATTTCGTCTGCTTCCTGCCGCCATTTATTTTGTTTACATTTGTT
>JABUQX010050363.1:0-17500 GCA_015478945.1 Trachelipus rathkii
GATGATAAATACCTACTATTTCACTTTTCTCTTAGCACTGCTTGTAAATATATTAAAAGTCTATCCACATATAAGCCTGAGGATAATATTTAAGTACATCTATAATGTGAAACTACCTTTAGAAGATGATATTTCATAATATAATCAACCATAAAATGGAGAAGAAGTAAAGCCCAAATATTAACAGTGACTATAATGGTACTTATAAGCTTCTAATTTCCCGTCTGTTAAACCACAAAAAAAGTGAACCTATCATGTCCACTTCATCCTTTTATTAACCCATTATCATCAAAAAACGCTTGTTTTCCATCACTTATGACAACAGTACGATTCGTTCTGAACACAAGTAGTAGCTTTAAAAGTGAATTCATGAGGTCATAACCACTGTAAGCAGCCTCATTCAAAAAAGATGGAAGAGTTTATTACTTTTTAAGGGAACAATTAAAAAAATGTCTTTATTTTAGGTTGGTTACTTTGTTTCTTGATTGCCTATTACTAGGGCCGATGAGGAATGAATGTATATTTACAAATATTCTGAAGATCATTAAAACATTTATATTTACTTTTCAATTATTTTATCATTCAGTTGACTTTCAAAAACTTTATTGTATTCATTATTAAATTATTTTGATAGTAAATTTATCTGTTGTTAAGCTATATTAAAGATATTTTAAAATTAATAGGAACTTATTTTGTCTTCATACCAAGGAAGGCTACATGATAAGGTTGTCTTTGAATAACAATTCTGGAATTAAATAATTTCACTTGACATTTACTAACCAAGTGTTTCAGGAATGTCTTCGTCCTGTTGATACCTAAGTTCCAAGGCTAAACAGATTTTCCCAACCATTGTCAATATCAGAATCCAAAAAACTGTTCAATCAGGATTGAAATAACTTTGATGTTCTAACACGAAATACACTTGTGTATTCAGCCTTCTGTTATTACATTTAGAATCATTTTTAGGAATTATGGCATTATTTGTTTCAACTTTTGACTGAGTTATGAAATTACTAACTTTTTTACTTTTTCTGGTTTCAACCAAACGCACAATTTGTTCTCTACTTAAAAAATTATAAATATTACCTATTGGAATTAATTTATTATCACCAATATTTAAACAATGACCACTTGCAAAAGGTACAGTCTGAAAGGATGGAAACAAATCTATAATTTCTATGCCAAGTAAGACATCTACTTTAATTATGGTAATTATTATCTAGAATTATTAAAATTACTATCAAAAAAAAATTTAAAAACCACTTTATATGGTTTAAATATTATATACATCTGAAATGCCACTCTACTTTATTTTAAATTTTATTTAATTCAAAAGCTTTTCTAAGAAAAGAATAAAAAACTATTCTTTTAAAACTCTAAGCTCAATAATTTTGATAAATTTGTTGTTCTACTAATGGATGAAATAAGTTTGAAAAAAAAAAAAAACCCCCCCCCCCTCTTTTTTCACATTCTCTGCATAGGATAACCTCTATACATTATTTTTTAGTTTTTCAGCAGCTTCTCTTGAAATATAAGATCTACTACTAGCTGTATCTATCAAACATCTTAAAGTTTTTTCTTTACCATTAAAACCATATTTAATGAAGTGGTAGGCGGAATTGTGTATTCATTCTCTAGAACTTTGAGAAAAAGTACTGCAAGATTGGTCGTTGTATTTACCACCTCATTTTTATTAACATTACACAATGGTTGTATGTGTGATCTACTTCCACATTTACACGGAAACCTCATTTTATTATTATTACCAAAACACTGTGCTTGCGGGTGGTTACCAGCACACTGTTCACACAACCCCAACTCTTTAATTCTATTAATTCGACCTTCAAAATTGTTGCTACAACAGGACCATAGCTCCTAAAGAATGTGGCCCCAGAACATAATTTACACTTTTTTCTCAACCCTCTTACATTTATTACCCGAGTTTGAATAATGATCTTGAAGAATGGCGATTACTATGTGGTAGCCATTTTGCCGATGTTTTTTCTGTTTGAGTCAGTAACAGTTGTTTAAATTTTTATTGTTTAATTTAAGTCTTAGTCAACACTACTGTTCGTCTGAGGAAAAAACTCAGTAATTAATTAAAGCCTTATAATCCATTGATAATTTTCAGATAGAACTTCATATTATGTTCAGAGATAATTATGACCTACTTTCTTACTCAGGTCCGTCAAAAATACTTTAGGATAGCTTTTTTACTACCTATAGTGACAACAGAGCAAACATCCTTGACTTTTGAGATAAGTTTTAAAAATATTTTCTTTTTTTTAAAATCTAATTCCTCCATGAACTTTAAGATCATAAATAATTGCCCTTATTTTACTTCAAAGCCCTTTTTTAAGATATAAAAATCTTTATCAGTAATTTGATCTTATTATTAATAGCTAATCAAAAGGCAAACAATGTTCATTGTTTATAGTAGTTACGATCGCACAATGATTCAGCTTTAACAATTCTAATTGCTACTTTTATAAATGTTCTGGTATGATAGATAAATGGAGACACAATACTTAAATGATATTCCCTCAAAAAGCTTAAAAAGTACTTAACTTAACAGAATCATTAAGTTAGGTTATTTCCAACCAAGCGTTCATAAATACTGGATTTAAAAAAATTTGAAAACTAATTTTATTCAAATCACCATCAAATACTGCACAACTCATGGTAGGTAATTTTACATTAGTAGTGTGATCTATGTTATTTAAGGCTTCCACAAAACTATCAGAAATATTAGGTTCTGTTTTAGCAGTCTCTTTACTTAAAATAAATTCATTAAAAACACTTAATTTAATTTCTAACTCTAAATAATAATCACTTTGACTTTCTATTTCAGAGTCCATATTTAGGCCTTCAATCTCAGATTCCATCAAAATATCAATCATGCTTTCATCAATTTCTTTGATTTTTAATATCAATTTATTTATTTCATTTATTTGAGATTTGCAGAAAATAATACCTAAACAGTCATTTGATTTTAATTCATTTAATTTATTTACTCTTTTAGTAATACGAATTTTTAAATTAGACCTCAACTTTTTAAATTTGACAAAATCGTCCATTTTGTTCAAAAATACTTAATTCAAAATTATTTACTTAAAAAAAAATGCCTGATATTGTGTCACCAATATGAATAAAAAAATATATAGGCCTACAACTACCCTAGGCCTTCAAAAAACTTTTGTCAAAAACTGATGTTCAGCCCTAGGGTCAGCCTAATTTCAAACACTATTTTGCTATTTCATTAAATAAACCATTTTTTTTAAAGGAAACACAACCACACAGTGTTATTGTTATTATTAAACATTAATTACTACAATTAATAATTATATTATTAAAATAATTAAACCTAAAAAACAATCTTGAAAAATTTATCAAAACGCACTCAGCAAAATTGTTTACAATTATTGACAAAATATCGATTATTATCGATTAATGAAAGAACGATATTTCTATCTATTATTCTATCGATCTTACTACAATATCGATTATGACAAAAAATATCTTAACCTATCGATAAAATGCTTGCGAATTTTCCGTCTCATAATTGATTGCCCTTTTTGCGCCATGCGTAAGACTGCTTTCGAAAATGTTTGGAAGTTCAAAAAAGTTTAAACTAATAAATTTTCAAATAACTGGGGTTAAAGGTAAAAATTACTTTTAGTTCACTAATATATTCACTTCATAAATAAATGAAAAATGGTAAGACATAGTACATTTTAAAAATGACGGTTTACATATTGAACACTTTTTCAAAATGGCATCCTATAGGATCGAAACCTTTTTCAAAAAAATATCAAAAAAAATTTCTTGTTCATTTTTTGTAGAAGCGCTCTTGTGCAAAACCACAGTCTAATTTTTTAGTTATTTTCACTAAACTATACCTTGAAAAAATATATGGCTTTATTTACCTTAAAGTTCTTCTTGATTGTTGAGGACAGAAGTGGAAACTTTGCGAGTCAGAGGTACCTCCTATAACGCTTTATAAAAATTCAGTAATTTGAAATTAATAATGAATGTGATTATCATTATAATGAAAGGCAGGAAAATCCAAAAGGGTTTGAAAAGGTTTCCTTTTCATAAGCAAGGATATTTTAATCCTTTTAAATTAACTAATTTTCACAGAATAACTTAAAATCCAAACAATTTTACTGAGGCCATGATCGTAAAGGCAATAGATATGAAATATTATTGTAATAAGCCGTGATATAAACTTTAAGACACTTATTGTTTGTCTATATTAATTTTATTGTACTTAATACTGCGTACAATTTTATTAATTTAATGAGAATCAATTCTCAACTGTATAATGAACCCGAATACTGAAATATTGACAACCCTATGCGGTTCACCAATTTCATTACTGTAAAGATTAGAATTACTGAAGTTGTTCCACGATTTTGGAAAGGCTGGACCATGCCCGCGCCATTGATATGATATTTTAAGCCTGTATTGATGACTCATAAATAACTGATAATTTGATACTGTAGTCTAAATTATAAAATGACCAATATTTAGTAGTTTTCTAAATTAAATTTTATACAATATATATATATTATATAGTATATATATTATTATATAATATATAATATAATATAATATATATTATATAATATATAATATATAATATATATATTAATATTATATATATATATTAAATAATATATATATACATATATATATCATATATATAGTAATAGAATTAAATGTAGATAATATATAGTACCATTATTATATTTATATATATTATATAATATATATATATATATATATATATAATATATATATATATATATATATAGTAATCATATATATATAGTATTCGCCCATTGAGCTCCGATACAGCCTTTTCGATATGAAGGCATAGAGATATTTGCTGTAAACTTGGAATATTCTATATTACTGGGTAAGGACGAATCCGTGAAATTATCAAGTTTCCTTCTGTAGGATTGTATATAGAGGGTGGTCACCCCAGAGGGTGGACGCCGATATATTGCGCTTACGCCTTTGTGGCGTGATCTGCGTGGTGAGTTTAGGCCTAACGAGCGTTTGGGCAACCGAGCACCTGGAGGTCAAACAGACCGAAGTTGGTTTGACCGACAGACACAGACTGAGTGCGCGTGCGCATACACATACACACATTATTATTATTATTATATTACACGAAGATTCGATTTCTCCGAAGAAATCGAATCTGAGTCAAAAAACGATCCCTGTAAGGGACCGTTTTTTTATGCACTTTGACTTCGGATTCCACCGTGGTTTCTTTCTTCGCATCCCGAGTTCTGAGTTCGATATATAATCTACAAGGGTTTAGAGTTAACGTATCGTTTTCAAACTTGTATATTTCAGGAAGGTGATAAGACTATCCCCGCGAGTTGGTGATCGCAGGTCACCCCTGAAGGGGTGCTGTCCCCCTTAGCGCCAAAAGGTCAAATTCGTCTCTGAAAACACTGTTAGGCTTAACGTATCGGCTAAAAATTTGGATGGGAGCTAGATGATGATGCCGAATCTCGATCGGAAGACGAGATTACGTTTTCTCTGCGTCTCCCCTGGAAGGGGGGGGGGACGCTGCCCCTCAAAAAATTAAAAATGATCGTAAGAAGACTAAACTTGGAGAAAGCGCGTAAGAGTCTGAGTCTTGAGACGAATACGGATCGGATGTTGGATCGTTTCGCGAGTCCAGGGAACCCCACCGAGGGGGTCCCCCTTTGAAAATAGAAGAAGAAGAAATGCATGGAATACAAAACAGAGGAAGGATGAGGAAAGAAGAAGAAAGGAAAGAATGAGGAAAGATGAATAAGGAGGGAAAGAATGGAGAAGGAATCTGACTCAGAGGAGTATGAGTTGACAGATGCACCTGTGCAGGCTCCGGTGCGGTGCCGAGTTATTAAATATTTGTGTAATAATACAATATTTTTGTTAAAATAAATATGTTTATAAGGATGTAGATCTCAACTAAGGTGTTTGAGCCTCCCTCATGAGCAAGAAGGTAGCGTTATCAGGCACCAGATCGATGCGGGGGGCGCGTCCCGCAGGCGCGCAAGCCAGTGCAATCCGCTGCGAAACCGGCGCGTGCGCGCGCCCGCAGCGCGCCGCGGCGCGATCCGACGCGTGTGCGCGCCCGCAGGCGCGATCCGACACGGGAGGGGTGCGTGCGCGCACCCCCACGCGTATCGCATGTACGATCTGGTACGAGAATGCTAAACTTTGTTTTCAATTTTAATTTTTATTTTATTTTTAAAACTTTCATGTCATAACGTGAAAAATCAACTCTATTGAATTCAAAGTCATATTTTTTCCGGGAAAGAAAACAGGTTTTTATTTTAAAGCCTTATAACTAAGAGCAGACACTACATAAATCTACATATAACAAATTATTATTAGTCATCAAAATATTACAATTATATCATTATTGCTATAACACATGACTAATGAATAATAAATACAGTATAAATAGACCTATAGGTCTTTACAGGAAAACATCAAGGTACTTGAACATATTGAAACATATATTATCTGTAATATGATGTCAAAGCAACATAATTGTCGTAAGAATAAATGCATCTTACTTTTATGGTCTGTAATATGGTTGAAAAACAACATTATTTTTTTAAATATAAAAGTTATCTCTTTTATATTCTGTTAACATGGCGAGAAGTGATGAACATAAAACCAGAGTCGGTATCCAATTCTCACAGAACCTGATTTCTTTACAGGCGAATACACCTAAAAAATCTTCTTTCGTTTCGTGAAGGCATTTAAATATTTCTTCTTCAGTTCATCATGAATAATTAAGGATTATCTTCGTGTTCTGGTCAATCTCCTGCCATGATTTGAGGGGGGGAATATTTTGCTCCAGAGTACACCAGAAACTGAGATTGCAGGATGTCAGAACTTTGTCCAAATTTGAAGACTTCAATCCTAAAGTCCTTTTCTTAGGATATTGAGATGATAAGCATTACAAGCGGAAAGATCAGCAGTGAGATCGTATGCATATAAATTACTGTTTTCAGCATAATTCTTGAGATCAACACCCGTACCGTTATCGCTGCATGATACCGTAAATTGGCAAATAAATCGTAAAAAGGCGTGAGCTTTGGGAATGTGAGTCCTCATATAGCAATGCTGCATACAATCACGACCGTAAGGTTGAACCGATTCACATGTAAACTGACCCCCTCTAAGTCCGAAATGGCGTAAATTTGAAAGGGGACTTCTCCATAGTTTCAAGAATATGCGTCGTGTCCTACACATTCCTATTTTACCTATCTGAAGGAAAGCTCCCGATTGACTATTTAAGGGTAAATTATGCCTCGATAAACCCTTAGGTAAAAGTTAAAATTAGTCTCCAATTCTCTTGATTGGATATTTCGCTGTATCGGTCAAAAGAAATTTCTCTATTTCCATATGGTTTAATGGGAGATAATTGCACTTTACGTACATAAAGATATGCGATCAGTATTTAAAGATAGGCTTTTGGCGCCGTAAGTTGTTGCCTAAAAGGCGCGCTATTTAACATAAGAGCAAATCAGGTGTAGATCTGGTTAACCTGATACGCGTATCCACAGATGGTAGAATAAGTCTTTCCTGAGAGAATATATCACCATTTACCACTCCATTAATATTCATAGCGTGTTATTTTTAGATTTACCAGCATGGGTTCTGTGGTTCACCACATCTTTTAAATTGTAATATCCACATGATTGTAGATGAGACTCCTTCGCATTCTTTGAGAATAATTTTCTAATAAAGTTTCAATATTAACTTTATAAATTCATTTGCAGCTGATGCACCTAGAGATGTTTCATTTAAAGAATACCTCAAGTTGATTTTGTGCGACTGGATAGGAAATTTGTTGTTATTTTCGGGGCCGCGTGGATACTATGTGATCGGTTCCTGTAAGATCTGAACCATCTGCGTTTTACTAACCTGAGTCTTTAGATATAAAACACCATTTCGAGGGGGTCAAGATATTGATGCAGAAGTGCCTGGATAGTTGAAATCGAGAGCGTACATCTTATTGTGATGACGTTGAACGATTAATACTAATTAAAGTTGTTCATTCGCTCACACTAAATCTGTGGGAGGGTCATTGAGAAGAGATCCCAACTCCACTTTCCTGACAACAGTCTGGCTGGAAGGATGGAGGAAATGAATCTTGCTGGTACAATCGCTCGAAGTATAATGAGGAGGAGAATTGTTAAACATTCTTTGAATACAAGATAGTTACAGGCTGTCACTGTTTATGTAAAATAATTGCGTTCACATTGTTAATTTAAAGGGTAAAACATCATCAATGCACTTTTTCTTGTTTAGTGGACCTTTCCATATTCCTCTTATAGGTTTTTTACGACGGACCTACACCTTGACCTGTCATCTTACGTCGTATTTTTCGTTTTAAACATCATCTAACATTTCATTAGAAGCATCGGCTAGTCGTCGTTTACAGCAGCGAGGGATCGACGACTCTCCCATAATATCCTGGAAAGTATCTATTCCCGTTCTGGCTGCTTTTTTAGCAAGATATTTACCTCCTGATTTAAACAAAGGGATGGCCCGTCTGAATAACGAAGCAAAAAAATCCACCTAACCATACCCCCTCTGCATTCTTGAACCCCTGATAGGACCGTTCTCTTTCCATTCATTATTATTCTATCGGAGCTTCGCTTTCTGATATTACTTTAACCACAACTGCTGCTTCCAGTCTGTGAATGGGTAGGGATACCTTCTTACATCTCTTATATAAAATACGAATCGGAAACTCAGTTGGCGTCTTTATCTCAAGGGTTAAGTGAGTGAACATTAGGAAAACTATATAACTTCTTTTATACTTGTAAGGAAAATTGAACTACTCTAACAAAGAGGCTTTAGTATTCCCTACATACTGATGGTCAAAATATCTGTTATAAACATAGGCCATTACCACGGATCTGAAACATCTTATAAGATTCGGCATACAAAATGAATTAACTCTCTGGTGTCATTTGTTGTTGACATACTCTTCCAATCGTTGGTATCATAAACGCTATCTAGATTCCTTTTAGAGGTTGGTTCTGGGCATTATTTCTCATTGTTTTGCTTCACATCAATGAATTAATGACAATTACGAAAACCAACCCTGAAGGGCTGAAAAATAAATAAAAGCCTATATCGTCAGGCTTTAACTTGCGAGCTTGAGATTTTAATGTAATTAACACGTTATCTTCATTAACGGGTTTTATTAACAAGAAACACTAAATCTTTACATATTTGACTTGCTTCAAATTTTTTTGTTTAGAGTCCTATGAACACATCGCAGTAACCGATTTATAAAGACCACGATTTATATAAAATCTTTCAAAGAAATTTTCTTTCTTGCCTCGTTTGATGACTGATATATTAGCGTTAAATTTTGAATACATTTTACATTATCCCCACCATTTTCCTAAATATCGAAAACGCCAAATATGATTCAGGCCTATTCTCTATATCGACATCGAGAATTATTTCACTTAATCCTACTTCATTACATTTCTCGGATCAAAAGGTTCATAGGTTCAATAAACTTCTTAGTATAGTATTTTATTGTTTCCGGATGTTAGATCCATAAGAAGCCGATGAGGGCAGCGTTAAATAGAAATGATTTCACTCTCCATTGTTACCCAAACGTAAACTGTTCCAATGTTGCTTAATATCGCCTAGCATTTACATAACTGTAAACTTCCAAGGTAGCCTTACCCATTTGACAAGAACTGTTATTTTTCACCTTTTCCTTTAGATCCTAATTATTTTTTCTATTTTATACTTATGACTCTTAGGATCAAATTGTATTTTCTGAATTTCTTGTTTATAGAATCCACCTTTTATTTTTTCTCCGTCTAAATCCTTAGATATAATAAATTTTAACCTGTCTCTAGGAAATCTCTGATACTGTCTACTTTAAAAACCTCTCCTCGACCATCCGGCTTCATACCCTTTTCTGAAAATTTCATCAGTCCTGGATACTCTTACATAGTCTCCTACTTTAATTGCCTTGTTATCTTTTATTTTCCCTTTTGTGTTGATGGATACAGCAGGTTTTCTTTTTACCATTCTCTATAGGTATTCTTAAGTGCTTCTATGATGAGACCTGTTATAAGAGTAAGCCAAGTCCTGTAGTATTTCTATATATTTAAATGTATTCATCTTCGTGAAATACCTATGATTCTTTCTTGTTATAGTTCTTGTGTACTCTTTAAACTATTGCTGCTTATTAACTGAAAATGTGTCTGTAATACCCTTATTCATATTCGCCGGCTCAACTATTTCTCTGACAAACTCGTTTACCTTAAAAATTACAGTTACCTACAGTATGGCCCTATATCATTTTGGGATAATCTGTTATCCTTAATTTATGAATTTCTCTGCTACTGCTGTAGCCAACTAGTCTTTGATTTTTTATCTTTAAAAACCTTTAACCATAAGTACCTACAGTATGGCCCTATCCCTAATAGAAAGTTCTGGAAATTCCCCATTGTAAGATTTATATTTATCATACGGTCAATCTAAAAAGCCATACGCTATCTAAAATGGGAGGCTATTAGTTTCCGTGTAGGAAAACTTTTTTTCGTATAGGTTTATGAAGGGTAAAAGCATCTTCACCCTGTAACGATTTATTCAATTCTTTTACTAATTTGAGGAAACTTTGAAAGCCACAACCTTGAAAAAACCCCACCGTAACTGTATGCTGTTCACATCAAAGTAATATTTATCGACCGCTTCCTTGGCTTCAATCATTCACAATGCCATTCTCAATAACAATTCCAGCCATGCATACTCAAAGGTTATATAAAAAAAATCAGATGTATATATGAAGTATTTTATTTTAATTACAAAATAATATGGACTAATGGACTTGCAGCAAGGACTCAACTCTTAAAGTGTATACAGAAAAATACTGTAAGAGATAAATGGCCTCTGTAACTTAAGAATAAGTCATATATATTTTTAACTTTGATATATATACTATATATATATAATATATACTATACTATATATATATACATAATTTTAAATTACAAATAATACAAGCATATAAGAAAAATCATATAAATATATAAATGCTAATCCATTTTGATACTTTGTATGGATATTTTCTTATTCGGCTCGCATCTCTTGAACGTAATGTACCTCTATTTATCAACTTTGATCTATCCGAGGCAAAAGAAGTACCAGCAGGACTTGCATCAAGTGTCTAGGCGGTCAATGAATATTACCAATCAGCTAATCTTTGTTTATTCTGTCTTTAAATTTTGGAAAATTAATAGTCTGAAGTTCGTGTTTGATCCTGTTCATCCTGTCATGGAGCCCTTCTTCCATTTCACGGAGAGATCAGATATCAATCATACAATATTCGCAGACCAAGATTGTTTCTCCATCAATAATGATTTGACCGAGATCATCCCATTGTAATCTTATCTTTTAAAATATACTATATACGAGCTTATTACCCGTTGTTCTTACTCCTTCAACTGAAGCTTTCTTTGGAGTTATATGTCTAAAATTAAGTCTTCTCTTCTTCACCAGTTAGACTTAGTATCTGTTGTTAGAGTTGTATTCCCTGGGTGATTTTAATAAAACTTTTAAATCTACTATTTTTTGGTATAGCATTGATATAGGATCTTTTTTCCTTGAATGTTAACATTGGGAGTTTAATATTTGTTTGCAGTTCCTTCTCATAATTATTCATCTGTTCAACTTGAGGATCATATAAACTCAAAGTTTGTGTCTAATCAAATGGGTGATAAGGATGTATATTTCCGATCTGATGCTGCTGAATGGCTGTTCGAGGTTGTTCGAACTGTTGTTGTTTTGGTTGTTCGTGTTGTTGCGTGCTGTTGTTGGACTGTTGTTGTTGTTGCTGTGCTGTGTTGTTGTTGTTGTTGTTTGTTGTTGTTGTTGTTGTTGTTGTTGTTGTGAAGAGGTATAAGGATTTCTGTGTTATATCTCATCTTCTCATAATCGCCTGTAGGGTAAAACCGCTACACTTACCTTCCATGCATGAGCAAGCCACTTGTATATCAAAGGAAGCATATAACGGAAAAGAAGTAAGGAGAGTACATCCGCCACCTCTTCTTAATAGTTCTTTTTATTTTAAGCTTTCTTGCGTTACCCGCAAGTTTTTAATCGATTGTTCTGTGACGCGTAACTTCACCTCTGAGCTCTTTTTAAAGGGACATTTCCTTTATAAAGATTTAGGCATACCTCAGCTATACATTGTATAAATTTTTCATCCTTTCACAAGACCAGGTTTACGTTTTTCAAGAAAGTTTCAGGTTTTTAAATTTTTCTCTAAGAGGAAATAATCTGCTACTAGATACTCACTTAATTCAGGGTATGTATACTGGCTCAATCTCGAGGGTAAGATATTTGACGCCAGTAACACTCTATGAGCGTGTTCTTAGATTGAAGCTCACAGCAGAACATCAACCATGAGTATAGATGTAACTTCATTTATATACTTTTAAGAATCTTGACGTTGAGTAGGAACATTCTGGTAGCCACAACACTTGACTGACTGCATAATCCCTTCTTGTCCAAACAAGACTTAAATACTGCGTGTTTAAAGACACATCCCTCAATGTACTCTATTCTGATGAAACGATATTCTCGTTAGAAAAAATACTCGATGATTCGTCAACAATGATGCGAGTAGAAAACTGTTGAAATCTTCGGCATTAGCCTCCCATTTAATTTATGCCATCAAATACATCAAGATTATAATTTATGCCCTGGCAAACATTGAGAGCTCTTTAATATCATAGTAACCCTTCCTGAAATCTTCGATTACATCCTTGTAATCTCTAAAAACTTTTCTTGGTAAACACTGTAACACATATGATTTTAACAGGCCTTTGCTCGAAAATTCTCAACCTGTTTTAAAATGTTTAATAACAGAAGGTTTTCCGCAACCTGTAGGACCAGACACAAGACATATAGCAGGAGCACGGAACATAAATTTACTAACGTCCATTCTAGATTGATACCCGAACACTATTGAATAAGAAAAGGTTTGCATTTATGTTATAAATGGTTTGTAGATCAATAGATCAATTAGATCAATAGATCACAACTCCAATCCTGCCACCACCAGCTACCCATCTATCAACCTGTGATCTATTGATTATTGATTAATCAATTTTTTTTACTTATATTTGTAACGTTTTTACATACCCTAAATCAAGACATTCATCTTTAGGGTTATTCAGAAAACGAAATAACAAACAACCTTAGCCCTGTAAAGGAAATTATGACAAAAAAAAAAAGATAAGAATGGATAAAAAATGTAAGCCTAAGGTTACATTACAAGAGAAATCCATTAGGGATAAGAAAAAAAAACATAACATTACGCAATAGTTATAAGCTACGCCCTCTCAATCTTGTTAGGACTAACGTTTTAGGGTTAGCTCTGTATAAACCGGTTTGTTGTGTGTGATGAGAGAGAGAGAGAGAGGATTACATTCTTAAAGAAGGATAGATGAAGCTCATCATTAGTTGAGGTTCGACATTAAACTATAAACATGGTTTCTTTTGTGAATAATAAATTTGTAAACGATATTATAGCCTGGAAGGTATCTCATCCTAAAAATATTGTAAATTTAACTTTTCATCGCAAGTCGAGTGGTGATCGATACTTTACTTGCACTGATTCCTCTCATCCACCTAACAGACTCTTATTCCTATCCTCTGAAGAATTAAATCGTGTGTTCGATGAAGTTAATACTTGGATAAATGCAAAGTACATTTCATCATCTGTGACAAATTCCTGGGGTGTAGCGCATCAGATGGCGGCGAAGAAGACGGGATCAAAAAGGTTAAACTTCTTGTTTTTTCACTACAATAACAATATCGAACCATCGCATTTTACGTGTTTCGGTTGAGACCTAATTCAACTGGGGATTTTCCGTCCTACTTCACAACCGGTGTTTCGTATATGGTTCTTTGAAAATATTTACAAGCACTTTATCAAAATGCAGAAAGAAATATCTAAACGAATGATTGAAGTTGATTACTGGACGTAACTCATTAATTGTCGCATGGCTATTACTCTACACCAAATTACGACGAATACAATGTTGGAACCGGATCACAAAACCTAAGGAGTCATTATCTTAAATTCACCTATCTTATGACAAAGAAATGGAAACATTTCCGGGTTCAAAAGAACAATCTTTGAAAATATCGGCACGTGACATTTACACATATGTCACGAACCAAGGCCTAAGTAGTTTAGAACAATACATCGAGTGTACGCAATGTATGTAAATATTCCGGGTATTCGCATGTAATGAACTCTGTTCTGTGAAATTGGATACCGACTCTGGTCTTATCTTCAACACTTCTCCCCGAGATGTTTCAAGCAATGGACATTGGATAGCTGTGTATAAGAATAAAAAATAATGTTGTTTATTTCCTTGACTGCTCTGCATTTAGATTTTATGTTAGTAAATCAATATGTAACATCTTTTTTAAATATAATAATGTTCATTATGTAAGACCCTTATGTTTTCCTGTACAACCTATCAGTCTAATTTATGTGGTGATACTGTATTAAAATAAAGAAGGAACTGATGTCAATAATTGTTTCTTTTAATAAAATGATGTAAGTAGCTTTGATGCCTAAAAATTTATATGTTAACGATTATGTAGTTTGCTCTTATGTTATAAAGGCTTTAAAATAAAAACCTGTTTTCTTTTCCCGAAAAATATGACTTGAATCAATAGATTGAATTTTTACGTTATGAACATGAAAAGTTTAAAAATAAAATAAAAAATTAAATTGAAAACAGAACACGTTTGCATTCTCGTACCAGATCGTACATGCGATACGCGTGGGGGTGCAGCCCGCACCCTCCCGTTCGGATCGCGCACTGCGGACAGCGCGCAACAACGCTCGGATCGCCTCCGACGGGCGCGCTGCCGGGCGCGCGCACGCGCGGTTTCGCAGCGGTTGCCCACTGGCTTTAGCGCGCCTGCGGGACGCGCCCCCCGCATCGATCTGGTGCCTGATAACGCTACCTTCTTGCTCATGAGGGAGGCTCAAACACCTTAGTTGAGATCTACATCCTTATAAACATATTTATTTTAACAAAAATATTGTATTATTACACAAATATTTAATAACTCGGCACCGCACCGGAGCCTGCACAGGTGCATCTGTCAACTCATACTCCTCTGAGTCAGATTCCTTCTCCATTCTTTCCCTCCTTATTCACCTTTCCTCATTCTTTCCTTTCTTCTCCTTTCCTCATCCTTCCTCTGTTTTGTATTCCATGCATTTCTTCTTCTATTTTCAAAGGGGGACCCCCCATCCGGGGGGGGTCCCTGGACTCCGAAACGAATCCACACTCCGCACGTCCTGTCTTCGTCTCAGACTCGACTCCTTCAACCTTTCTCCAAGTTTCAGTCTTCTACGATCATTTTTAATTTTTTGAGGGCAGCGTCCCCCCTTCCAGGGAGAACGCAAGAACGTTAAGGGCTCGTCTCCGACCGAAGATCTGCATCAATCATATTAGCTCACACAAATTTTAGCCCGATACGTTAAGCCTAACATGGTTTTCAGGACGAATTTGACCTTTGACCCTTAGGGGTGACCTACGATCACCAAAACTCGCGGGGGAGCAGTTTATCACCTAATAGAACATATACCAAGTTTGAAAACGATACGTTAACTCTAACCCTTGTAGATATATATCGAACTCAGAACCGGATGCGAAGAAGAAACCACGGTGGAATCCAAAGTAGGAGGGCGTAAAAAAAAACGATCCCTTACAGAATCGTTTTTCGACTCAGAAATCGATTCCTTTCGGAAATCGAATCTTCGATGTAATATTAATAATAATAATATGTATGTGTATGCGCACGCGCGCTCAGTCTGTGTCTGTCGGTCAAACAGACCTTCGGTCTGTTTGACCTCCAGGTGCTCGGTTGCCCAAACGCTCGTTAGGCCTAAACTCACCCACGCAGATCACGCCACAAGGGCGTAAGCGCAATATCGGCGTCCACCCTTTGGGGTGACCCACCCTTACTAACATCCTACAGGACTTGAAAATTTTACACGGGATTCGTCCTTACCCATATTATTAGATTAATTTTCAAGTTTTAAGCCAAATATTCTTTTTATCCTTTCATACGGAAAAAAGCTGAGAGCTCAAACTCCGAAATACACTATATAATAATAACCCCCAGCAATCACCTCCCCTCGCAGCATAACACGTCACAACCCTCCCAAAAACACCAGCTATTCCATGTTCACGACCACCCCTCTGCCGCAGAGGTTCATATGGAGAAAGCACGAACACCCGCACAAGGGACCCCACACTCTATTATGGCCGGCTGGCCACCGCCAGACACACAAGAAACACAATCCTCTCCTCACGAGAGTACCTCCACAACGAAGCAGCTGCCTCTCGGGGATCCTCCCGCGACCCAGCGACCTCGCATTACGAGCCAGGGCCTCGAGAGCTGTAGCCAAGCGGGATAATACCTCAGGTAACAGGCGTGCTCCTCTGAGCAACCACCGACCTGACACACATACAAGCAGACGTCACCAAGACCGCGACGATTTGGATGAAATCCCACCACAAGCAAACCACCGCGCGCAGCCCCCGATACCCAGTGCGTAGAGCTCGCCCGCGCTCTGAACTACTACGAATGACGTGGCCGCATGCTAGCTGCGCAGATATGGACCAAACACAACAGATCAGCACCTGTCGTGCGGCAGCCTGCAGCCACCCGCTTTGGCCACATTAGGAGGCGGCCAGGGACAGCAGGCCCGGCAGCCCAGTAGTCGTCGGAGTGCTTATTCCGACAGTAAGCCCTCGAGGCCTATGCTTATAGAGGGTTTGGAGACAGCGCGGCGCAACAAAGGCCGTAACAGGCCACGACCCGAGCATCACCAACTGGTAGGACCGCACCATAATGACCCGTGCGCAGGACGCGCACACAGATCGAAACAACAGGCCGGCATAGTAGAAATGTTCGCAGCTGACGGGCCGAATTCAGACGATACTCGCCTGGAGCTCCACACAGAAGTGTCATCACTCACCCACTCGCAGCACGATACGGCGCCACAAGACGCACAATACCCGCGATCCGTCGAAATCAGATCGACCAACGCGCCGCGAACGGACCGTAGATAACCCTATCCCAACCGATGCTACAGCGCCCCAAACTCCCTCTTACACCACTATCTACCTCCAAAATTTTGTCCACCCTTTATGCACTTTCCACTCTCCTCGTTTTCTTCCCTTTTCCAACCGTCACCTGTCTCCCACCCTTAATCCTGGCAATATACCAACATAGTGATCTGATATCCCCTCCCCCGCCCCTCTAAATACATTACATCTAATAATCTACCTCTATCCTTCCCATTTACACACATAATCTAGTATCGCCTTCCCCCCCGTTATCTCACTCTTTCATGTATACTTATGATGATTATCACGTTTTTTGAACCAAGTAT
>JABUQX010050363.1:22500-30000 GCA_015478945.1 Trachelipus rathkii
CTGTGAGATACTCTTCCTTTTTCGCAAGTCAAGTGATCTCGGACTGTTCCGCGCGTCTACCTCCCTTGCCCGACTCTTCTTTTTGGAAAACTTGCGTTCGAGATTCGAAGTCGCGGCCTTTCCTTAAATTTACCTCCCTTGCCGAAAGTTGCGTTTTGAAGTTTGGAGGATTTCTGGAGAGAGTATCTTGGAGTGAGATTTATTTCTTCTGATTCTTTTTTATTGATAATTATTTAATGATTGAGTATCTCAACAGGACGGGTTTATATATTATTTCATTTCGACTTATGCTAAAATTTTGCTCTGCGCCAAATCTTAGTATACATAACGATACATAATTATTTTTTTTACAAAGTAATAATGAGAGTACTACATTAACTTCCCACCCTAAAACACGGAGTTGGAATATGTTATAATAATTATACAAGATGTAAAATTAACTTCATTCAAATGTATACATATTTTGGGGCATTTAACAATGCGCACGAACATATAAGACATTTCAATGAGGTTAAAAAGAATAAGTAAAATACATACATAAAATACTTTTTCAAATGAAGCATCATCAATTGTGTCCGAAGACATTCAGATAGACATCCCATACATTCTGAAGGCAATATAGTAATAATGAAAGTGCAAAGAATATTCAAACCATACGAGCATAACTGGCTTACTCTGAAGATCTAAACATATATACAATAGTTTGAATATATAAAAATACAATGTTATAGATATACAGTAAAATGAAAGGTGCATTAAACACAAGCATATTTTAGTTATGACTTCGTTAGATATAAGCAAACGATACAACATTTAAATGTTATAAAAATACAAAAATGGTTTTATACAAGTTTTATTGATATTGACAATTGAGTTATCTACAAGAGTTAAATAGCCACATCCGATCGAATCGTGTGAATCCAAGGAAAGGTCCCAGTAAAGGCGTTTCTAATGTATCCATGATTTGATCAAGTACGCACGTAAAATAGTTTTTTTCAAAGCTGTTAGTTACGAGAGAAACCATTGCTTGACATATGTAGAGACGAAGTTTCTTGAAATTTAAGTCTTTTATTTGAAAAATTTTCTTCATACATAAAAGGGAGCGGTCACAGAACCATTTAGAATTCGAAAAGGAATCAGAGTTCGTAGTGGAATCCAAAAATGAGTTTCTGCCCATAATTCAAACATGAAATGATGAAAGAAATCCATACCGTAAAGGAAGTTGCTATGTCTGACGATGAATTCCTCGAGTGTGAATAGTTGTGAAAAGATGAAGACCATAATCCAAAATTAATTAATGAGTGTATTTCATTAAACGATGCACCAAAAAAAAAGTTTGGATTCCTAATCTTTTACTTAAACTGTGGTCAGTGTAGTTAGTAAGTTCCCTATTGAAAGAATTCACAGTTTATATACTATACAATCTTGAAGCACAATAACTGGTTTGCGTGAGCAAGTGACGTCTGTTAGTTTGTTAGGTTAAGTGAGCGGAAATGTTTCATTACCTTTTTTTATTAACTTTTAACGTTTTTAAATGGAATAGTAAATTATTATGGATGTGTTATGTACTGAAAGTTTTTTACTTTTCAGTAGGATAGAGTTGGGATCTAAAATTTTCCAGGGGTGGGGTCGGAGTCGGAGTCGGCGTCCTGCAATTTTTAAGAGTGAGACGGAAAATTTTGAAACCGCTCACAACTCTGCATTATATATATTTATATATAATATATATATATATATAATATATATATATATATTATTATATAATATATATATATATATATTAAATATTATATATCTATTAATATAAAATACTATAATATATATTTACATAAATATATATTATATATATAATAGTAATTATATATATATTTATATCACTATGCTAATTTCAAATAAATATTATCTATATATATATATATATATATATATATATATATATATATATAAATATATATATATATATATATATAAAAATATATATATATATATATATATATATATATATATATTATATATATTTATATATATGTATATAATATATATAATATATATAATTTTAATAGCTAGTATAAGAACGTTACATGTAAAATTAATCAACATTCTTTTATGCAATTAAGAGCTTGAAAAAGTTTCAATGCGTGAAACCTTTTTCTTGAATTTAAATGAAGACTTTGTTTAAAATATGAATTAGAGAGAATTGAAATGGAATAATATTATACTTTAAATAGAAAAAAAAAAAAAAAAATAGAAGGAAAAAAAATTTAATTACTTCTAAAAAAAAAAAAAAAAAAAAAAAAAAAATTTTGAACTTTTTTCTTTTTCCTTTTTTTTTTCTTTTTTTTTTTAATGAGCTTCAAAACGTAATTAGATAACTTGTCTTAATTCCATTAGTAATTTTTTTGTTACTCTCTTTATAAGCTATATATAGTATATATATATATATATATATTATATATAATAATAATTTAGACATATATCCGGTGTATCAAGGCAACTGCTTAGTTTCCCTGTATTCTTAATGATACTATATATATATATATATATATATACATATAATATATATATAGTATTAAATATATATAGTATATTATATATATAATATATATATAACTAGTATATATATATATATATATAATATATATATATATTAAATATATATAATAATATAATAGTTATTATTATATATATATATATTTAGTATTATATATATATATTATATATATATAGCTATAATATTATATATATTATATATATATATATTATATATATATAATAAAATATATATATATCATATATATTATTAATTATATTATATATAGGTAATATATTTATATATCATTATATCTGATATTATATATTATAATATATATATATATATATATATATATATATATATATATATATAATTTATATATATATAATAATCTTTTTTATTATTATAATAATATATTTTATATTATTATTCAATATATACGAGTATATATATATATATATATATATATTACTATATATATAATATATATATACTATATATATATAATATATATACATATATATATATATTATATATATTAAAATATATATATATATATATATATAATACTCATATTTATTATAGTATATATATATAGTTATTATATATATATATATATATAATATATATATAATTATATATATATATATATTATCTATATATATATGATATAATGACTTAGGTACTTCATATTCAATATAGAATTTGAGGGAGAAGTACTGAAACAGACGGAACAGTTTGAATATTTAGGATTGTATTAGTGGAGTTTTAGAAATGATAATTTTCAGGAGTTGACATAGAATTGGAAAGTTTCATGGGACACTGCGCGTTGTAGTACCATTTCTTTGCTCAAGAACCCTAATAATAAGCAGAGGAAAATAAATAATAATATTTTCCAGCATTATGAGGCCCTCATATTTGCATATGACATGTTGGCTTGGACACCAAACACAAATGGCTAAAAAAGTACAGGCCATGCGACATGAAAGTTTAAAGATGATATTGGGGGTGAAAGATTGATTCAGGAGGAGGAATGAGACGACGAGGCGGTGTTGGGAGTGGATGAGTAATAGTAGCAAATGGCTGGAGAGAGACAGTTTTGAGAGTAGTTCGGTACCTGTTGAAGGAGCGAGAAAGAAAATTGGTTTGTGTGAAAGTAGGTATTATGAGTGGCGCCGGAGGGATATGAGAGGATTGGAGGTTTTTTTTTTCATATACATAATACATCGAGTGAAGGTGGAAGGGTATGTGTAGAGGAGAGCGGTGGATGACCATGGGGAATTTGACTGATTTGAGATCGGAGTAGTATGTACGATGGGCTGGTCGAGTGATGGGTTGTGTGAAGAAGGCTGATTCGTTTCGTTCTCATCGCGAGTAGGTGCGTAATACCGATTGTTACCGAAGTCTCCGTTTATTCAAATTGGGGTGTTCCTCGAGTAAGTGATAACCTCGATAATTGTCCCTTATAATATCGATTTGAGGTCAGGAAGATCTAAGTTAATTCCATAATAATAGTAAGCTAGATTAAATAATAAAATAATAATAATAATAATAATATAATTATAATTAAGATTATTATAATAATAATAATCACACCCTAATCAATACATCCAATCATCCATATGAGGATCAGACTAACTCAACTCCGAGAGAGGACACATCATCAATCGACATACCAATTCGCATTCAGTAAATAGATAGTTTCATGGCACTGTCATCTTTCTATTATAGTATAAAATAAAATATGATATATTTATTTTTTTTGTGAGTAAAATATATATATAGTATAATATTTATATGAGGAATATATAGTTATATAGGTAGTATAATATATATATGTATATATATAAGATATAGGTAATATAATATTGAATGATATATATAAGTCTAGTGAGAAAAAAAATAAAAATAGATCCTATAATAACATAATGAAGTAGGTGAGTGATAGTAGCTATACTAGTAGTTAATATCAGCGGTAGTGGAAAATAGTCAAAGGTAGGTATATAAGTATACTATATAAAAGTGAGCATAGCTGGATCATAAGTGGATGTAAGCTAAATGGTATGCTAGTGGAATGATAGATAAAATCTCTGAAGGTGGAGAGTAGGCTGTGCGATCCGACGCGCTTAGCGCGGAGAGTAGTATCGGCCGCTTGTCATAAGATGGCAGATAATGTTTTTTTTTTTTTTTTTTAATTTTTATTTTAAATCTTTTTCCTCCCAAGAAAAAAAAAAAAATATAAAGTTTTTTTTTATATAATGAAATAAGGAAAACAAAATAAAACAAATTTAATCTGGTCTTCTTATTGCAACTCACCTCACACACACCCCCTGTGTGCCACCATCCCAGCCACCCATTACATAATTGTCGCTTTAGTATAGGTGCACCTTATAGGATAGAGTAATGAGCTGATTCGAGCATGCGCTGTTTTCATTGATGTATTAAATGATAATTATGTATCTTAGTTAATGGTTGATTTTTGACATTAATTTGTTTATTATGTAATGCTAGCTACTAATATTAGAATGGGATTGAAACTTAAGGGGAGTTACTTTTCTGACCTCAAATGCGATAATGTTAAGTGGAAATAAATACGATTTCGAGAATTATCGAGGGAAAACCCATTTGGAATATACGAGATTTGTTTAACAGTTTATACTTTGCACCAATACATGAACATTAATTGGAAGTGCTTGTCAAAAGAAATATTATATAGTATATATATATATATATATACTATATATTATATATATATATATTATAAAATATATATATATTATAAATAGTATATATATATATTTATATATATATATATATATATATAATATTAACTTATATATATTTATATATATTATTAATATAAACAAATCTGCATAAAGTTTTTAAAAGACTTTGATGCGGGAAGGTCGAGACATTTTGTGTTCCTATTTTTGTGAACAATATGAATTTAAGAAAGATTTTTACTTTGAACTTTTGTGAAAAATGATTTTTTTACAGTTTTAGCATTTGTTGCAAAACATTTCGTTTGATAGTTAAGATATTATTTTTTTTATTTCAATCAGGTCTTTTATTTACTACAGTGATGCACTTTTAATTATGTATTTCTTTGTACATAACGAAACAGTTTCGTCAGGGTAAGTTAAAACCTATTTAAAAAGTGTTGAGATGAACATAGTAACAACAGTTTATAGTTGGTTTAATTTTTTTGGCAACAGAGGCAGAAGGAAACAACATCTTACTCGCCTATTTGGGGTTATTTATTGTGGCATAAGAAGCATCCTAAAAGATGAAGAGATTTTGAACATTGTTTCCCTGAACAGGCTTAGCAAGGAATTATTCCAGAAGTCGTCGACGTTAATTTATCTTTTATAGCAAAACTTAAAAATTTTATTTAATAAAATTATAACTATTAATACGACATAACGTATTACTATGGATGGTTAGAGGTCTAGGCTTTGCGGCAACGACAATTAAAATCATCTAGGCTTATAGGTTCTAGGTCTAACGGCAATGACGATCCGTGCTAAGATTGGTCGTACTGTACCGACCTTTTGTAAGTCTAGGTTATTGATAAAGTTATGGTTAGGTACACCAGATTTGCAATATATATATAATATATATATATATATATATATATATATATTTATATTGTATATATAACTATATATATATATACTATATTAATTATATATAATATTGATTATATATATATATATATATAATATATATATATATATTATTAATATTTAATATATCGATATCGAATATCGAAATCAGAAGGTCTAAAGAAACTTAGTTTTATTAACCATATATAGTTTATAGCTTACAGTTACTGATTATTTAATAATAGTTATATATGTTATTCTAATTATTGACTATAATTATATTTTACTAACATTTATTATTATATGTATGGGTTAATTAGATTTCAATAGTCCCAGGAACTTCCTGAAAAATTTAGAGATTTTGAGCGCGTTGCCAGTTCTGACTATATTATAATTAATTATAATTGTTTTGTTGTGTTAGCCTCGAAATATCATAGACCGTGGGCGACTGTTTTTTTCAAAATTTCTAAAAATTTGATACATCTTTTTAATTAGTTTATATTTAAAGTGTGATGAGGTGTAAGGAAAGATGAGGGGTAAGTTATTTAATTACTTATCCCTTTTACTATTTATATAAATAAATAAATAGTGAACTTTACTGATGATCTTAATACTTATTATTATTATTATTACTTTGGAAGTTTTCCTTTGTTCTGTTCTGCAGATTATATATATGATAATAAAATGTGCGCGACTATGATTAAAACGGATGCCTACATAATTTTTCTTATAATTATATTGTTAAGCCGTAAGTTTGCGTTCCTTTCATTTGTCTTGTACGAAGAAAAAGACAATAATTTTAAATGCTTTAAGAGCCACAGGTGCTGTCGGAGCCCGGGTCGCGTCTTGCCTATTGTGTCGTAAGGGCAGATGTTGTATTCCAACTTCCTAAGGTATTCTTTTAAATTTAATTAAAATAAAAAAAACACCTGTCTGGCGTACCTACATTTCATTCTATCAAACTTAACGTTACACTAAATCAGATTTAAATATATAACACTGAAATATATAATTCGAAGAAAGCTTAGCTCATTTTTATTAAGGCTTAGGTATGTGTAAACCTGAAAAAAAATTTGCACAAATATATTAGATATATAAATATATATATTCTATATATATTTATATAAGTTATTTAAATTATATATAATATATATATATATATATATATATTAATATATATATATATATATATATATATATATTAATATATTATATTAAGTATACAGGGCCCTTAATAAGTTTCATTTTGCTAGTATTAAAATTTGATTCTCTATATCTACTTTGGTATCTTGATGTAGCCCTCTATATGTGTTGGTATAATGTATTGTTAAAAATATAAAAATAATTAACTAATGATTGATA
>JABUQX010050363.1:35000-48224 GCA_015478945.1 Trachelipus rathkii
TCCTCTAACAGTGGTAGCAGTGGTAGTAGTTTTGTATTAGTAGTAGTCACCATAGTCACTCCTGTTGATTTTTATTATTATTATTATTATTATTATTATTATTATTATTATTATTATTATTATTATTATTATTATTATTATTATTATTATTATTATTATTATTATTAGAAATTTGCTTAACAGGATCTGTGAAGGGCCAAATCATTAGCGCTTGCCCGTAGGCTTTATTCGGTGCTACCAGGCATGAAATTGAAACGTGAATTAGCATTAGCAATATTGAAGAGCGATCGCGTAAATATTCAAGATGTGACATTTTTCTACGCTTAGCCCTAACACTTTTAGTAAAGTGCTTGCTACATTTTTATTTTTAATTTATTCTCATACAACCCGTCTTCTAAACGTTTACGACAACATTTTATTTTAAACTGAAATTTTTATTTATTTATAGAATATCTGTCTCACTTTTAAAATGTCTTTAAAACATTTTACGTTTTAATAAAGAAAAATTTAAATTTTTAAATATAAACATGTTCTTTATTGACTCTATAGCATTAAATCAGTAAAGAAGTAGAGCAAACATTCCAGTCCTAGCAGCCTCCCATCTCACCATGCGTTAGTGATTTACTTTTTTAAGTCATATGGGAGCACAGAGTTTATGAAAATAACTTCACTGTGTATTGAACATTGAATATTCAAGGTGGTCATTACATGTAAATAATACATGCTTGAAGGAGACATTCTATTTTCGCATTATATTCTATAACTGTTCACTCATCTAAAGTTATATCACAACTGATTTCTTTCCCACCCTATCCGTCATAATATAATGAATGATGTCATTACGAAGTGCTGATAGGTGCATTACCGTCAATCCAGGGATAAGGATGACGAATGAACTTTTCATAAGAGATAGATGTACAAAGGTCATTATATTTCATTTTCGTAACGTGTCATGGCGTAAAGACGGTTTTCATAGGCAGATGATGATAGGTGAGTATATATATATATATATATATATATATTATATAATATAATATATATATATATATCATATATATATATATATTATAATATATTATTTATATATATATATATATATATATATACTATAATAACATGTGTAATGCAGTGTACAGTAATGTATATATAATGTTTTTCATTTTGTTTGTTTAAAATAAAAAGGGTCGACGTAATGTGGCTAATTGCAATATTAGTTTATTTTCTTTTATCTATGTACTTAATGTTACTGGCAAAGGCCCGGTCAAAATGTAGGTTGTTTAAATATGTTCTTTTATTGTAAGGAGAAATAACAACCAATGAGAACTCATCTTTTAAGACTTATTTTTAAAATCTGAATTGGTCATTGGTCCGTGATTGTCAAAAGCTTTATTAATATTATTAATGTTATTATTATTATTATTATTATTATTATTATTATTATTATTATTATTATTATTATTATTATTATTATTATTATTATTATTATTATTATTATTAATATTTTAAAGCAAAATTGCGAAAAGGAAACTGCGTATTACTATATATATATAAATGATTTTATATATATATAAATAAATATTTTATTGAATAAATGTATTTTTTGTTGAGGTGTGGTAGCCCATAAAGTCCGATTTTCGTGAATTTCTTATTCTGATTGGAATGTAAGATTGTTATTCCTTGAAATATAGTACGATATTACAAGGACTACCAATCCCGCCCCTCCTTTAGATGTCTTGTATATATTTGTGTTACTAAATTAATTGATAAATATATACATCATTTGACTTACTGTTTTTAAGGTTTGTGATTCGTCAATAGGCGTAATCTAAATTACTTGAATCCGTATAAATAGTAAAAGTAAGAATAATTTTGATCTTTCCGCTTTTCATTGTTGTTAACTAAGGTGTATACAGTTGGTAGCTACTAATGCCTCGATCGATTTTTATTATTTGTTAGTTTGTGTATTTTGTAATCAAGGAGTGTTTTATTATATTTTATATTACAAAAGTAAATATAATATGTGTTTTAAATTAAATGTGGTAATATAATTTCGATGTGTGAAATATTGCCGTTTTGTTTATTGTAAATATTAAGGTGATTAAGTTTGTGATCTTAAAGCAATTGTAAGTAGAGTGTATTTTATATTGCATTGTTATGTCAAAGCGTCGTCTGCAGAATATGCATTTATAAAGTGTGTTGCATTGGAATAGTTGCTAGATATTACTGGCAGGTAAGCTTGTATTTATTGCAATTTATTTTCTGAAGTTTCGCAAATAATATTTTGTGGTGGTAAATATAAAACAATTTGAAAGTTTTAATATTTATTTTTAACATATGGTTAATGTTTGTATTCACAATTTTTGTCTGTAACAAAGGATTTATTTATTCACTAATTGGCAACTCATTGCATTAGAGAAACTGTTATGATAAAAGTCAGCTGTTCATTTAATTACTTGGTCACATTGACAAATCGGACGTTTCTGTAAATTCAAATCTGTTTAAATTTTCAAATTAAGTTAAGATTACCTATCAAATCAATCTTTCTATATATTTTTATAAGATATATTTTATTATTTATACACGTTTGACATAATATTTCTATATTTTATATACCGATGTTTATGGGCGAGGAAGTCTGTATAACATTTAGTGTTAGAGTACTTTTACGTATTGGTTTACAGTTGTTTTTGCATATACCATTGATGTCACATATAATATGTACATATCGCATTGTATAGTAAATAATATGGTCGTTGATGCTGTATTGGCATAAGTATATGTTCATTCAGCAATAAAAATAACATTGATATTGGTACGTAGTAGTTCTAGTATATTGGTGGCATGTATGTGGAATTACCTCGGAATCTAACTGCATTTCATGGATGTGCAAAACTTAGTTTTTTAAGATGCAGTACTTATATGGCCTGCTTTAAGTATTACAGTATTTTTTTTTTAATTTATTCCAGTAGTTTCTTGAGTGTTTCAAAGATAATTTATTTCTTATTTATCAAATATCAGATAGTTATTAATTTTGGTTTTTAAAAAAAACAGTCATTTGATTTCATGATCAAAACATTGATCACTAAAACAGGTACTTCTTTGATAGAGCATTATTTGCTGGACGGTTTTTCAGTATAAAGCAACGAAACATCGGTCCAAACCGGTTGAGTTTCACTTGAAGGATCTTCAGGGAGAATACGTTGGTGAGTTTTTTTGAGTATGTACAATTTGGCACTGTAGTTTGCACAGGCAAGGTAACTTCATTCAACAGGAGGTCTTGGAACTGTTACAAATTATAGGTTTTGTTGGAGGAATCTTGAAAAGTGATAGTTGGTTTTTATTGGTCACGTGGGGCCTTGCGCAAGGGAATTGTTTTTATCTGTTTTGAATGAGTAAGTTTATGAACATATGAATTTTAAGTAACTTGTTCAAAAACAATACCATATACATTTAAAAATTTTGGGTAATAACCTGTCCTCGGGAATTTGAAATGTTATAACCACAAGTATATTCGTTATCACTGAAGTTGCTTGTTGTGAGTTCACTTTGCTCATTTTTGCTGAATATTTGAGCACAGAGTTATTCATTTGTAGTTGTTTTTGCCGAAACCTGTGCTTGAGTTAATGTTCAAGTGTTGCAACTAATATCGACATTTGGGATAGATGTTGATATTGAGTTTTTAACTGTCAATATAGTCTATTGTACTATTTATTTTATTGAAGTTGCATGTATATGATTTTGTGCGTATTGGTGAAATAGTATTTTACTATTGCAACAATACCCATTACTTGGAAACATTAACTCTGGAATAATTTAATATTTATTATTTTAACTGTTAAGATGATATTTGTTTATATATAAAAAAGAAAAAATATATATTAATATATATATGTATATTATATATATATATATTATCATATAATATAATTATATATATTATATAAGTATATATATATATATATATAATATATATATATAATATATAATATTGGGTGTTAGATAGGGAAGTCAATTTAGAAGAAGTTGAGCGAAGCGAAATAGTGATTTTCGAAATTCCCGATTTTTACTTGCTTTGAGTTCTGGGGCGAAAACACTATTTTCCCGCAAGATTTTTGCAAATTTTACTACAGATTGTTGTATAATAATATAGTATATATAATATAATATAATATATTTATATAAAAATATATATATAATATATATACTATATAATATTTTATTATATATATATATATATATATATATATATATATATATATATATATATATATATATCCAACTCTTAGTAGTGGGGAATCTTAATTTAACAATGAAAAGCAACACCAGGGCTTTAGACAACAACATGGAGAGATCTTTATTGACAAGAATAAACGACGTTTCGGAACTCGACTGATTCCATCATCAGGCTAACAAATAATAAATAAAAATAAAACTAGTTACATAATGAAATGAAATAAACTACGTTATAATAACTAAAACATGAAGCAGTAAATTATACAATGCGTAATTGTTAAATTTGATCACGAACAATTGTTACATAAACTAAAAGTAACATTCCAACAGAATTTTAGACAGGCTTCAAAAGCAATCATGGCTAAGTAATTAAATTATTTGATAGTACACATTATCGAAAATGAATAAGTTGCTGGTATTTGGTAAATTTATATTGTTAAGGTTACTTTATCGAATAAAAATTTATAAATTCAATCCTAGCTCAATCTCATACAAAAGAACCGAAGCAGCGTGAGGGAAACTTTACTTTAGCCATGAAATGGTATTACAACCTACATAAAAATATATTAAATAGGTTCCAGATACACGGTGAGATACTGTTCGGATTCAGTCAATTTCCATCTGATGTTATTTGTTTCCTAAGCTAGTAAGTAGTTTTTCAACGGCCTTATTCTTATCGTTTTGCTTTGAGTGGGGAGGGGTTTGTTATGTCCGCATTATTGTTAATCAGATTCAGAAATCATTTAAGGTTGGTTGGGTGATTGTTGTTCTGGGTTACGATATGTGAATAAGATTTTTGGTGTTGATGAATTTGATTATGGCTCCAGTTCTTATGCGTAGTGAGCGTGGTCACGATAATAAGCGGCAGTGTGAAGGGGAATGTGAGGATAAGGTCGGTGCGCTGTGGAATCACCTCTGTGCTCATCCTCACACTTACGATTTGAGCTTCTGGCGTAAAGTAATACTCTACAACATAAATGGACAATCCATACAGCCAGTTACAGTCATGTTGAATTTGTAAATTACATATGAGATGAACGTGAAAGTTAGTCTTGACGCGGGGTTATTTTTCCTCTTACTATTACCCAAAAAAAGCCAGAGCAATTGTTAAAGGAGGAATTGAAAATTAAAATTGATGGTTTAAATTATTGTGTGGAAAATCTATTATTTAAAACGTGAGTCATAGGTCCTTACGTATTATCGTAAATATGATTTCTAAATATAGGTAGAGTGCACCAGTAATTACAACTTTGGTTTTTCAGTTTAGGGGTTAAAAAGTAAAGTGGGAAGTGTCGGAGGTGTCCATTCTGGCGTTTAAGAGATTGGTGATAAATTTGTTATGAGAGAGATGAAGGGAATGGAAGGTTTTTTGATAATCGTAATTAAAAATTGAATCTATGGAATCTGTAAATTTCTTTTGTGTTATACTATAATCTCTAAGTGTGAAGATTTAGTATTTTGATTTATGGCTTCTTGACTATAAAAAAGGTTTTAATATACTAAAGGTTACATTTTTTAGTTTGAAAGTCTAATGGGTATTGGGCTGAAAAAGTTTATAAGCCTTAAGTCCGTAAAGGTTTTTTCCTGTAAAAATTGCGGGTTATAGAGATCTATTCTAAGATTTCTTTCTTGATAAATAATAAATCCAAAAAAAGGAAGGGAGTTTTCTCTTGCGATTCGTCTCTTGATTGTGTGAAAGATTATGTTGGTACAACTGTGAGTTTTTACATAGTTCAATTATAAAATATGGAATTTTTGTTTTTACTGTAAATTAAGTTACGGCATAGACGGTATCGTCACAATATATTCTTTTATAGAAAGTAGGTTTGAAGAAGGGGGGACAATTTTCAAGCCAGATTTTTTCGTGGTGTATCAAGTATGCATTGGCCAGGATTGAGCTTAATGGTGAGCCCATAGCTAGGGAATTAGTTTGTGTATATAATACATTATCAAAAAAGAAGTATGTATCTTGGGCTGCAAGTTGCAAAAGTGTTTTAAATTCTTTCTTATTAAAACCATTAAATTGTGTATTTACTTCAAAAATGTTTTCTAGTAGGATGTTAATGGCATCGTTAATGGGGATATTGGTGTAAAGTGATTCAATGTCAAAACTAGTCATGAAATAGTTGTGAAGATTAATAGTGGATAGCCAGTTCTTGAATTGGTAGGAATTCTTTATTGTAATTATGGATCGATGGTGAGTCTTTAGATAAATTGGGTTATGGTGAGGAGGGGGGCTAAGAGGAGTTCTCTGCCACGTCTTTATTAATTGTGAGTCGTTAAAAAGCTGTTGAAAGGTAGTCTGATTGGTAAACGTTTACCGATCCACTTCTAGTGTATTCTTTCGAGAGAGGTTTTATCCCGTTACAACCATAATGCCGGGGGAATGATGAAATTCCCGGATGAGAGCAAGATATTAATTGGTCATTGAAAAAATATTGATTATTACTCGCGACAGATTATCTTACTCGGCTTTTTCTTATGTGATTTTTCTAGTTCTACGGACGTAAACGGTTTACTTTGTCTTCTAGAAGAGAGAGATTAACATTAGGATTCCAATTTTGTGGGGTTTTTGTTTGTAATAGGCGGGTTATTCAAGTTTTGACTCTTCCGTGTCGGTAACGTATGTTCATTTTTTATACTCGATTGTGTGACCTCAGTAATCTGATCTGGTTCATTAAGTACTATATCCTCTTGACTCTTTGTCTGTCTGGTGATTGCAAATAAAATGGATCAGGAGTATCCTAAATTCTTTTCCTTAAAGAGATTTTAGGTGTACTCAGCCGAAAGTACAGACCAAGTTTATCTTTTATTTCTTCTTGAAGTCATTTTTTCCCACGCCTATTCATAATCCAACCTAATTGGCGATCCACCGACAACTTAATTGAAGTCAGAGTTTAACGATGATACACAGCGAACCGAATACTTTTTCCCTTCCCATTGTTCTTGTTTGCGGGTTGGCTTTTAACTCTTCGTATTATAAATAGGTTGTTTTGTGACGAATTTTGTTTATACACTGTTTTTCTAGAGGTACTCTCGTACTGGAAAAGAAAGACTACAGATGGACCACAACTTTTTTAATTTCCAAGAGGTCGTATAAAAAGTGAAGCAATTTCTCATGGAACGAACGGTCCTCTAAAATTAGGTTATCCTGTTCTTAGAGCTTATTGCCATGTTTCGTTTGGTTGAGGGGTTATTATGCTAATTTATAAGGCTGGAGGCCCTATTTCTCAATCCCGCATCGCTTGTCCCAACTTGGAGAGTAAAAGTTATAGCTTTATCTGAGAGGTTCTTTATAAGCAATTGTCATTATGTCACAGGAATACTGGGTAAAAGCCTACTTCATCCATCAGGCCTGTTCAACAGATGTAAATGTAGCTGAGATTTCTTATATTTTTATTTATTTTTCTTTTTTATGTCTAGTCATTGCATAACTCATTCCCTTGAATCTTTTCTCTCATTTCTCTCTCGTCTCTTGAAAATACAAATTGGCAGTTTGATTTAATTACCTTTATTAGACTAATCAATAATAGCAATATCTATATACTTTACTCGATAAATTCATCCATGCTCCATGTAAATTTTATACTATATAATGACACATCTCATTTATTATTCTATTTTATTTATTCTTTTTATTATTCTTTTGTATTATTAATTTTATTATTTTATTTATTATTATTATTCTTTTTCAACTCTTTGCAAACTATGTTCTTCCAAATATGCCTATTATATATATATTGATATATATCATTAGGTAACGTTCATGCTATTTATCGTTCCATTCTTACTGGTAATACTTTAAAAAGACTATTATAGTTTGTGACTGTTCCTTCCAAATTGAGACGTCTATTCAATTACTAAAACTAGCTTAATAAATAAAAAAGTTTAAGTAAAAATATATTTAATAATCCTGATAGAATTTCAGAATATAATATTATTAACGCCTACACGTTTATGAGTAATTCGAGATATTCCAAGTTCTGTACGCTTTATACTGTCTATTTTAGTAACTTTAGTCCCTTATAACCAAAATTGTCGATTGAGCACAGTGTGGGTAGGCTGGCCATGATCTCTTGTTACGTATTATTTTTTGATTATAACCTAACTCTTAGTAAGTTGGGGGGACATTACTTCTTAATTTTAATACATATAGAAGAAGTCAAACACCAGGGCTTTTAGATCAGACAAAATGGAGAGAATATATTCTATACTTTAATTGTACAAGAATAACAAACGACGTTTTCGGTTAAACTCGACTGGATATCCAATCATCAATCTCAGGTTCCTATAACAAATTAAATCAATAATAAATAAATCTAGTACAATATAAATGCTAAATAATTACTCTAACACGTATAATATATCTAAAACTAAAATACATTAATTGACAGCAGTTTTAATAAAATTTTATTGAAACACATCCTACATTTGTTAATAAATATATTGGAAATCAGCAAAATGTTTACAAAAAATACAAATAAAGTTATATAACTTCACAAGATATTAGATCACAAGTACATAAAGCAATTCATTGGCTAGTATTTAACCAATTATATCCACCAAACACCACACACAACATTTCACCTCGGAAGAAGGCAATGGAAGGACAGAAAATGAAACAGTGGTGATATAATGGTTTTAGAAGAGTTATAATAATGAAAGGGTAAACTTTTTTCATAATAAAACCTTGATAATCAAGTATTATGCTATCTCATAAACATAGATGAAACGTAAAAAACCGCGTGAGGGAACAGAATCTTACTTAAGTCCAATGAAAATGTATTACAACTCGAATAAAACATATATATAAATATACTAATATACAGTAAGTGAGGCGAACCAGCAACTTTCCATCTGGGAGTTTAATAGAGTCAAGAAGTAAAGTTTAAAACGGAGCTACTATCTGTATGTTGAGGGTAGGGTATTGAGATATGTATCTCAAATATTATAATATATAGATTCTAATAAAATAATTTAGGTTGGTTATATAGTAGATTTTAGTTTATGGTATGTTAATATAGGAAAATTTTGAGTTGAGTGATTGATAGGAATTAGGTTAGTGCGTAGTGACGAGTGTGATGCACGTATATGACGGAGTGTGAAGGGTGATAATTGAGTAAGATTAAAGGATTGAGTAAGCTAGTGTGGAAACAAGTCATCTTTCTGTGTCTTTATAATTATACCAACTCTCTAACAGTTGATCTGTGCGTATAAAATAAAGATATACTGACAACATTAACTGGCATCACGAGCCGTTTAACAATTGAGATTTGTAAATAACAGAAGAGTAACGAAGTAGCTGAGAGAGTGTATTTATTTTATCTTTATGTTGAGTTTTATCTATATAAAGTATAAAGACGCAATTAGTTAATAGGTAAATTTGAGAATTGAAAGTATATTTATATTAATTGAGTTAATAAAAATATTATGTGGGAAGATATCTATATTATTAATAAAACAATAACAATATGTTACTGAGTTAGTGTAAGATTAATGTTTCGAGTAGACACTATTATGCAAGAAGGAGTATGTGACAAGAAGAGAAAAATATAATCAACATTCTCAGTATGTAGGTGTTAAGCATAAAGATAATGTGGGGAGGGATAGTTCCCATTCTTATGACGTATTATAGAAGTATTGTATTATGAATAACATAAATTTTTCTTTTTAATGACCATAGAGAGAGCGGAAGTCAGGCTTTGAGAAATACAAAAAAATTATATATTAGAATAACGAGTGAATAAAATCAGTAAATTATACTTCTAGTTGTTAAAATACAATCACTAAATTAAAAATAAGATGGTAAGATAGATTGAAAAAATAAGTGGATCTATTCTGTATTAATAATACGATCCAAATGTGGTTTTTACCAATCAACCATAATCTAATATACATTTAGAAAAGCTAAATCAAGGGAGTAGTGTAGGCTGAATAAAGTTTAAGCCAAGTCTTCTTATTAAAGGTTGTCTTTTTTTCCCCTCAACAATTTATGTCCAATTGTGACGTAGAGATTATTTCTGATGAAGAATTTTTTTTCTGGATAATACTATTCAAATCCAGAATAGAAGGAAGGCGAGTTCTTTGTTTATCTCACGAACTCTCGCCATTCATACCTTGTCGAACAGTGTTATGATTTTGGGGTCCACACGTCGTGTAGTTCTACATAGCTCGGAAAAAAGCAATGTTATAAATATTTGGAATTTGGTGATCTGTGTATCGGTGTAAAAGAGTGGTGGAGGGACCGTATCTGTCCATTAATACTATACTTTTATCGAAAGTTAGCAGGATTTTGAAAGACGAGGGTGGCTATTGTTCCACAATGCTTTGGCAGAGGTGTTTTTTTTCGTAATTTTTTTAGGTGATATATATAAAAGTGGGAAGTATGTTCATTTTGGCCACGCCTTGAGCTTCCCATCGGCTGGGAGCTTTGGCCTGGGGGGGCTGCCGTCCAGCTTCTTTCCCCCTCATAGGCTAATCGGGTAATAGGTTTGTGTATATCATTCTAAATCATTTATCTTTATATATCATACCACCGATATTGTATTGTTAATCCCTGCCTCTCAATTAGGGCTGTTCAAAGTGCAAAAGTGGTCATTTTCAAATAACTTTGCTTTTTCTTATAATAAATACGCGACATTATAATTGGTATCTTAAACCATTCGAAACCACCAATTGTTTTCTAGTATGGATTGTTTTTGCAAATTGGATCGGTATATATATGGGGATTTTATTTGTGTGTAAATTGTAACACTGTCAAACAGTCATGAAAAGTCGAATTGTGAAGATTAAGTAGTGGGATATGCTCAGTTTTTCCTTTGAAGGTGAAGGTCGGGTTTTCAATTCTTGTTGTAATGTAAATTCCATTAGGGGGGTTGCAAATATTCGTTGCCGGTTAGGTAGGGGGGGGACTATAGGAATTTCTGACCCTAATCTTTATAAAAATTGTGGAGTCGTAAAAGCTGTTAAAACTGGTCCTGATTGGGTACGTGATTCTTATTGTATCTTCGTTTCGAGGGCGGGTGCTCTGTGACTAAACTTGTCGTGGGGGGGGATTTACTCAATGTAGATTTAATTTTACTTCCTCATCACCTCTAAAAAATAGATTACCTGATTTAATCCGGTTCCTTTTTGTGAGTTTTGTCGTAAGGAAACCGGTTTACCCTGTTTTTGGTCATTCTATGACGAGACCCGGATGGTATCACAATGTTTAATATCATCTAATAGGAGTCAGGTATTTGTTAAGTAATGGGGTTAACAATTTGTCTTCTTTATCTACTGTTGTTTTCGCTATAATATGATAGTTTTTAACTTGGTGACCTGTAATCACCTATACCCTTGATATTTCCGTTAACCTACTATAATCATCAAATATATAATCCTTGAATACTCATTCTGAGCTCTGTTATTGCCATAATTAAATTGATATTATCTAGTGAGTCATCAATTGATTAAATTCTTTATAAGTATGATTTTATAATAAAGTGGTAATATATCCGAGAGAGTTCAAGATTGGGCTAAAGCAAAATCAATATAATGAAAAAAATTTCTCCCGCAAAGTCCTTGGGTTCCGAAATGATAGCCTCACAAAATGTGATTTTATCTTAAGGATCAGATTTTCAGTTGAATCAGTTTTATTTAGGAGTAGCAGTGAACTCGTATATTTAAAAAATCCATAAATTTAATACAACAGCTTTCATCCTTTTCCGACTTTATTTATTTGAGAACTGTGAAGCTCAATTTCTGAAATGCTCCAAATATTAATGAAGTTAATCACTAAATCGTGGGAGGTTAAATTTAAGGGCCTAGGCCCTAGTAACCACCTTAACCTTCTTTCTTTGAGCTAAAAAGTATTTATCTGAGAAGTATTACTATAACTTATCATCATATTTGTACAGGTATCTGTTGTGAAGCTTTACACGTTTTTAGTTTTCTTGATGGCCCGTAAGATAATTTTATATAACCTGAGAGCGATATCTTAAATCCTTCTTATTTTTTTTGGTTTATGCTCTAAGATTTGTCATGTAACATCCCATCCATCCGTCTTTCTGATTAAGACAAGCGTTGAGATAACTTATTAGTAAATCAAAGAGGCAAATCTAATATACGATAATCCCTTTTTTTGTAAATTTATCTAATTACACTACGAATGGTAACTATGAATATCATTTCTATTTGTTATTCCTCATTTCTCTAAACTTTAAAAGCTATATCCTTTTTTTTTCAAAATACCAATTTAAATATTGAACATAAATCCACGTTGTTCACATAAGTTATTGGCTATTATAAATATACGTTATTAGTTAAATATGTTTTTATAAAATCTGATTCGAATATTCGGGAAATAATACTTTAATATTTACCCTTTGTAACACGTTTTGAGAACACTTTCCGAGATCTGTTACCAGTTCTGCGCTTTCTGTCTTTTGTTAACTAGTCCTCCAATTGTTCCTGATTGCATCCGGTGGTGGCCTTGGCCATGATCTCTCTGTCGTCTGTATTATATATTGATTTCCATACTCTTAGTAGTGGGTAATTTCATTAATTTAAATTTATCTATATGAAAAGTCAACACCAGTGGCTTAGACTTTAATCAACTTATGGATGAGATTTCTTTTATTGACTAAGAATATTAACGACAGTTATAAGGAAACTTCGACCATGATTTATTTTCCATCATTCAGTGTCTCACACATACTAATAATATAAACAATAAAATCTAGTACAAATTATAATGATCATAAATCTTATACGTTATATTTTTATTTTCTAAACTTATAACCTTAAAACTTTATTGAAGCAGATTTAAATTTTTTAAAAATGCGTACATTTTGTTTAAAACCAGATAATAAGATTTGAATATTCTACAATAAAACTGTTATAACTCAATAAAATCAAATAGTAAATCAAACAGAATTAACACTCAAAAGCCATAATCATTTCGCTAGTATTAAAAATTATAATAACAACATTCAAAATGATAAAGTGGTA
>JABUQX010050364.1:0-24593 GCA_015478945.1 Trachelipus rathkii
GTTTAAAGAAGGATTAGGCATATACAAACTAAACTAATAATATATATTATATTAGTATATATTGATAAATATAGACGAATATATATAAGTTTCAGGAAATCTGAAATTCAAAATTGGTGTTTTATCAATTATTTGCCCGATATGTTTTAATCTCCCATTTTGTAAAAGGATACGGGGACAAATAGGGTAATGGTCTTTATTAATATGCTCAAATTTATAAATCAAACTGGTATATGAAAACATCCTCTAACATCCTCATTTAATTCAACAGCCACCGCACACGCACGCACTTGAGAATTATACTACACACCCCATGGAAAATTAGTTTTGGTGGGCGGATAGCAAATAAACTTACGTTGGGCCAATGATTGCCCTACTGAAAAGTGTTGGGATGTATTTGGAAACTAATGCGCAGACCGACCACCACACGGGTTGGGGGATCCCAAATTTTTAGAAGAATATAAGTAGTTGGGAAGGTCCATGGGCGAAAGCTGGCCGATACCACTTTCGAATGATGAATAGAGATATATAGGGGTTTATCATGGGAGGATGATAGCCCGAAGGGCTATAAATCGGAAAAAAATACTTCACATAATTTCTAAGATATCGTCTGTATTTGATATATATATATAGATATATAAATGTTTGTGTTTGTTTGTATTATTTATATTATTATTTTTATTTTACTTAACAGCCGAATATGGGTTACGTGGTATCTTCCTCACCCGAAGGGAAAACGAATTCTGAGTTGAAAATCATACTCACATATGGCATTTCTGAAGAGAAGTCCAGTACTGAGCCGATAACCGTACTCGACTCCGACTGACACATACCGGACCTCAAGGCACTCCGGTGCGCGGCCTATAAAGGGCCGTTTGGTTCGGAGCCTCTGGCGCGTCCGGGGCGCGGGGTTCTTACTCCCTATCGCAACTCTCGTTTGAATGAATCGAGTCTTTCGGAAGTTGTTAATTTATCTAATTATTAATTTTTATAATTTATTATTATTATTATTATTATTATTATTATCTAATTATTATTCATTATTTTATTGAAGAAAAGAAGAATAAGAAGAAGATTTGGCGGCGAAGAAGAAGAAGAAGAAGAAGAAGAAGAAGAAGAAGAAGAAGAAGAAGAAGAAGAAGAAGAAGAAGAAGAAGAAGAAGAAGAAAAAGAAAAAGAAAAAGAAAAAGAAAAAGAAAAAGAAAAAGAAGAAGAAGAAGAAGAAGAAGAAGAAGAAGAAGAAGAAGAAGAAGAAGAAGAAAAGATAGAGTAAATGAGAGAAGACGAAGAAATGTGAAGATATGGTCACGGCAATACGTTTGATTTCAAAGGACATATTTTAGCCTACTAATGTGTATTTTTTAGTTTTCGTAATATTTTTTTTATTTATTTTTATTTAGTGTATTTATTATTATTCATTATTATTATTATTATTATATCTTATTATTATGTATATTATTATTATTATTATTATTCATTATTTAACTTATTATTATTATTATCTATTTATTTTTGTTATTATTAAACAATCGTATAACAACAATGTTTGGGTGTTTTTAAGGGTTATCGAGGTCGTAGAGTTCGAATATGATGGTTATAAGACCGTATAGGGTGTCTAGGATCCCCCAGAAGGGATCCCACCCCAAACATTAAATATTGATGTAGTAATTAAAATCTGAGAAAAAATACTTTTTAGGTTTGTTTCTTAGGTGATATCGGGGTAAAGAATGACCGATTTTGACCAAATTCCGGGGGAACCAGCCCCCACCAAATCTGAAATATTGACATAGAATGATGAAACTCGGTATACAACCTTCTGAGGATGTATCTTAGATGACCCCGGGTGTAAAATGACTGTGGGTGCCCCAGACGGGGTACTCACCCCAAAATCTGAAATATTGACGATAGAACCAGAAAGCTTGAATAACGCCTTTTTAGGTTGTATCTTAGATGTATACGGGGTAAAATGACCGATTTGACCAAATTCGGGGACCGGCCCCCCAAATCTGAAATATTGACCTAGAACGATGAAACTCGGTATACACCTACCATATAAGGTACTCACATCATATATGGGTTAAATAACCGTACACAACCTAAATGGGGGTCTCTGGGACCCCAAACCTGAAATATTGATCTAGAACGATGAAACTCGGTATAAAACCATTCATATCTAGGTCAAATATCATATATGGGGTTTTTTTTAAAAAAAAAATTAAATCCCCCCCGTTTTTTCCAAAAATTCCCAAATTCGGGGACCCACCCCACAAAACTGAAATATTGGCGTACGACACAACGATAAACTTAAGCGATATAATTATATAAATCATTTTTCTATGATGTTTCTCTAAATAAAAAAAAAAAAAAAAAAAAAAAAAAAAAAAAAAAATTAAAAAAAAAATTTAAAAAAATTTAAAAAATTTTTTTAAAAAAAAAATTAAAAAATTAAAAAAAAAAATTTTTTTAAAAATTAAAAAAATTTTTTAAAAAAATTTTAAATAAAAATTATAAAAAAAAAATTTAAAAAAACAAAACAAAATTAAAAATTTTTTTTCTTTTAAGTCAATAATTTAAAAAAATTTACGTTTTTTTATATAAATCACACCCTCTAGCCTCTGGACGCCTTTGGGGAACTGCTCTCACCCCCCTCCCTTTCCCACCCCTCCCTCCTCACCCTCCTCCACCTCACGCCCCTCCCCATCTATGGTCTAGTGATTCATGTCATATTCTGTATAACATAACACAAAACTTTTATTTATTTTTGTTTTATATGCTTTAAACACTGTTTTTACTAAATTTTTACGCTTTTCATATTTATAACTTAAGAAATTTGTGTTTTTACATGACCCTTAACATGTAAATACAGTAAATCAAACCCTACCCCCTCCCTTCCACTTCCTACCCAAATCCCTGGATATTTAAACATTAGCAATAGTCAATTTAACAAATTTTATCGCTATTAACTTTCGATCATAATTATTCATACTGGATAAAAATGAATATATGCTAAACAGTAACAAAGATCACATATACTTTAACAACAGTAATAGAGCAACCTAACCATTAGAGTACAGACCTGAAACTTTTACTTACACGTTTTTCTAACATATTCACTGATATTTTTACATTTAACATAGTAATATTTAACAAAAATTTTTATCATAACCTTGTCTAAAATATCATACCACCTGATCATTGAATATATGCTAACGTAACCACGAAGTTTTCATATCAATAAAGCAAACATAGATCACCCTAAACTACGAATATAACGTACATTCACAAACCTAACACCTCTTAAACATGAATAAACAGCTAACATTAACATAGCTTCATACGTTAAACAACATAAGTAACTAACATTGAGTCGCGGAACGTAAGCCTACTTACACTTTTTCTAACATATCACTGATGTTTTTTACATAACATAGTAACATTTAAGACAAAATTATCAACAACTTGTGTAAGTATGATCTACTGATCATGAATTATCTAACCGTAACAAAGTTTTCATATTAATAAAGCAAACATAGGATCATATGAACTAGAATATAATGTACACCTCAAATCCTAACACATTAAACACGAATACAAGCAGTCAACATTTAACAAAGTTCAATTACTTAACAACTGTGACATAACTAACATTTGCATACAAACGTAACTTATTCACACTTTTCCAAACATATCTCTAACATAATGTTAATTTTATATTGACACTAACACAGTAACATTAAGCAAAAATTTATCACAATTTTGTGTAATTACATACTGACCAACGAAAATACCCTAACGCAGCAAAGATTTCACATCAAGAAAGCTAACATAATCATAACCTGAATGTAACAATATCATGTATTAACATCAATCGAACATACCCTATTGCTGAATAAATCACTAAACATTAGCTAAAGTTCCATACTTAACAACAGTAAAGTAACTACCGTTTGCATACAAAAACGTAACTATTCACCTTTTTCAACATATCTCTAACATATCATTTACTATTTTCGTATTAACACTGTAATATTTTGCATTATATTGACTAATTATCATACTGATCAACGAATATATGCCAAGGTAACACAAAGTTTTTGGCTTAACAAAGCTAACATATCATAGTCTGAACCAAGATATATAACATTAACACCGGAACCTAACATATCCTTAAACAACGAATAACAGCTAACATTAACAAAGTTCATTACTTAACAACAGTAAAGTAACTAGCAAAAACATATAGAACGTTGCCTTTCACATCTTTTTTTCTTTTTGTTTTAAAAACTTTTATTTATTTTTAACTTTATTTCATTTAAAACTTTTTTGTTTCAAAAAACTTTTAGCTATTTGTTAATTTATTTTTAAAACATTTTAGTTTTTGTTTTTTTTTTGCCTTTTTTAACGCATAGTTTTGTAAACTATTTCTTTAAAGCTTTATGCGAAGAATGAAAATATTTTATCTTTTTATGTTTACTAACGTTAAAAAATTGTGTTTTTACAACTATACAAACATAAATCACTGGAATCCAGTAATGATCAAACAACCCTACAAAGTCCACCCACTACTCGTACGTCCCGAAAACCTGATCTATTAGGGGGGGGGGTTTAATTGATAATTGATCTGTGCTCCCAGTCTATTTTTCCGAGTATCATTTGGATAACATAGCCTAAAAATATGTTCTTTTTAAACTAACCCTCGAATATATGCTGACATAACAACGTTTTCACATCAATAAGCTAACATGGCGTACCTGATGTTAGAATATAATGTATAACATCAACCTAACATACCTTAAACACGAATAAACAACAACATTAACAAAGGTTCAATTACTTAACAACAGTAAGTAACTAGCAAAAACATATAGAACGTTGCCGTTCATTTCTTTTTCTTTTTGTTTTTAACACACTTTGATTTTATTTAACTTTTATGTTCTTTAAAAACTTTTTGTTTTAAAAAACATTTAGTATTTTTTAATTTTAATTTCTTTGAAACTTTAGTTTTTTTTTTCAATTCATTCTTTAAAACTTTTGAAAGTTCAAAACTTTATTTTTCTTGAAACTAAAATGTAGGACTTGATCGAATTTCTATTTCTCTTTTATATCGTTTTATAAACGTAAAAATTTAACATTTTTTTACAATAAATAAAATCATTTGAACACAGTAATATAATCAAAGTTCTTCAGACATCAAATAAGCTAACATATCATATACTGATGCAAGAGATATAAGTAGTATACAGCAAACTAACAAAATACAACTTTGGCACAGGAAGATAACTGGCGTTGCTTTACAGCCCGTAACATATTTCACACTTTTTTTTTTCAAACAGATCTCTAACACATTCACTAATATTAACTTACTTGGAAACTAAAGTTACACAAAATTTTTATCACAACAACTCACCACAAATATATGCTGACTGTCAAAAGTTTTTCACAATCAATAAAGTAACATATCTATCCTGAACTAGGAAAAGTAACCCAAGTAGAAAAATACTCTCACGATTCCCTTTTATGATCGATATAAATGATAACATCTACAAACTATTACATACTTAACCTCACTAACAGTAACTAACAAATAGCAATACAGTGAACACCGAATCATTGTACGAGTAGGAAGTGTTTCTTGTTTCACTAATAGGTATCAAATACAAGTCGATGTACTTGTATCAATACTCCTCCCTACTTTTTCGATATACGTGCAATACCTATTGATTCCTTTGTATGGTTCGTTTTCCGAAACATACGCAATACCTATTGATTCCTTTGTTTATGGTTTCGTACCTCTAACATATTAACGTTAATCTTACACTAACATAGTAACATTTAGCAAAAAGTTATCACAACATTGGTTAATTATCATACCGAGCAGCGAAAGTATGCTAACATAATAAAGTTGTTCACATTAATGAAACTAACATAGGCTCATCTAAACTTAAGAAATGCCCAAAGACAAACATTACACATCTTAAGCAGGAATACAGCAGTCAACATTACCAAAGTTCCACACTTAACACCCAATAAAGCAACTAACATGGTAAGCAAAACGTAACCTAATTCTTACTTTTTCAGGCATAACTCTAACATATTAACGTTAATTAATCTTTCACTAACTAGTAACCAATTTTTTAGCAAAAATTTATCAAACACCATTGGGGTTTAAGTTATCATCAGACAGCGAAAGTATGCTAAACATAATTAAAGTTTTTCACATTAATAAAGCTAACATAGCATCAACTGACCTAAGAAAATAATGCCCAAAGACAAACATAATACATCTTAAGCAGGAATAAGCAGTCAACATTAACAAAGTTTCCAATTAACCAATAAAGCAACTAACATGGTATGCAAAACGTTAACCTAATCTTCCTTTTTCAAGCATAGCCCAACTCTAACATATTAACTGTTAATCTTACACCTAAGTAACATCTTAACTAAGACATTTCATTCACAACGATTGGTTAATTACACAATACAGACAGCGCAATGTATGCTAGACCGTACATAAAGTTCGCACATTACATCAGAATCTAACACTAAGCATAACTGAAACTCAAGAAAATTAAATGCCCAAAGACAAACATAACACATCCTAAGCCGGAATAAGCAGTCAACATTAACAAAATTCCATATACTTAACACAAGTAAAGCAACTAACATGGTAAGCAAAACGTAACTTATTCTTACTTTTTTCAACGCATAACTCTAACATATTAACGTTAATTTTACACAACACAGTAACATTTACTAAAATTTTTCAAACAAATTGGTTTAATATATTACAATACAGAGCTAGCGAATAAGTTGACTAACGTTAAACAAAGTTTCTACATCATATAAAGCTAAACATAGCGTAACATTGAAACTAAGAATAATAAATGCACAAAGATCAATAACCTATCACAACTTACACACAAATAAACTGTTAACAATTAACAAAGTTCCACACACTCAAAACCAATAAAGCAACTAACATGGTATTCAAACGTAAACTAATCTTACTTTTTCAAGCATAAACTCAATCATATTAACGTTATTCTTATACGAACTGACACAGTATACATTTAACATAAATATTTCATCACTAAACATTGGTTTAATTATATATCTAGATAAATATTGAGAATTTATACTCTAAACATAACAATGTCTTCACATTAATAACGCTAACATAGCATCACATTGAACTTAGGAAAATATTGTGCAACGACAAACCTAACAATCTTACGGCCCTAATAAACGTTAACATTAATACAAAGTTGCCCAACTTAAGTATCAGTAAATGAGTAACTACTTTACATACAAAACGTAACCTTGTTCATTTACTTTTTCCAAGCATCATCTTAATCATATTAAGTTAATCTTTTCTCATTGAAACAACAGTAACATTTTAATCAAAAATGTGTCATACCCATACCTAACCATAATAATGACCTAACGAGTATAAATTTTACGAATAAAGTAAGTTTTTAGACTTATCTCTTTTTAGACTACGCCTCCTTTCAGAAAATACCAACTCTAAACATGAAAAAATGATTTACGCTTTAACTTTTTGCATAAAAGTGATGCAATACTTATTATATATTTGACCCTCTGGGCAGGAATACAATAGCAATGATAAGCAGTCGCCATTTCGTGTTTACGATTAAATATGGAATGACACATCGTTGGGAATATCGAAACTCCTCTATAGAAGTATTCACAACAACAAGCGTAGAGATGCAGGGAGATTGTCAATCGTATCAACACAGCGAAAAAACTATCCTACTGAAGAAAATAGTGGATAAACATTCCCTTAATGTAATGAGATTCTTCTTTCCACCAATCAGAAGAAAGTAAACCAGAATACGACGTACGAAATGAACCATATCAGTTTCAAAAGGGTATATATTCCCGTTCGACAACAAAGATGTCCCTCCCAAACAAACAACAACAACACAACAAACAAAATAAATAAACATTAGTACATAAGATAGTTCTTTGGAGTTACTACACCCAATGAACTATATGCTAACGCAACATATGCTTTCACATTAATAAAGACTACTTAGCATCATCTAAAGCTAAGAAAATAATGTATAACGACGAATCTAACACAACTTAAGCACGAATATAAACTGTTAACATTAACAAAGTCCACAACTTAACACCTGTAAGTAACTGACTTTGCATACAAAGACGTAACCTATTTCATACTTTTACCAAAACCATATCTCCAACTATATAACGTTTAATTTTAACATTTGACAACAGTAATATTTAGCAAAGAATTTATCATAACCATGTGTTTATATTATCAATACAGAGCAGTGGAAGTATGCTAACGTAACAAAGTTTCCATCTAAATAAAGCTAACATAACATAACCTGAAACTAAGAATATAATGTACAATGACAAACCCAACACACCATATGCACGGAATAAGCCACTAACATTAACAAACTTTTCGCACTTAACAACAGTATAATGTACAGTATAACACTTCTTCAAAACGTCCCTTAACTTCAGACTTTTTATCAAGCATCATCTCTGGGGACATATTACAATTGATTTAATTTTAACATTAACATTCGTAATAGTTTAACAAAAGTTAGGTCATAAACCTGTCTAATCATTCAATACTTGACAAGAATATAATGCTGACGTAACAACTGTTTTACATCATCAACTTCGTAATTTTTAACAAAAAATTCATCAATAACCTCGTCTAAAATATCATGATCCCTTAAGCGAATAATCGGGAACATAACAAAGTTTTAACCAAACCTAACAAAAAATAACAAAATTTTATCCTAACATATACAATAAAAATAAGTTTCTTTTGAGTAAATATCCAGTAAAATCGAGTAATAATTTACTCGATTTTAAAGGTCAATAATCAGTAACTCATTATCCAACCACCCCTGTACCTGCAGTCCCCTACCTCGTCCACCCGCCTGTGATCTATGAGTCACATTGATTCTAGAGCATATTCATGTAATCATTTTTTTGGCCACAACTCAATATCATAAAATTTGTTCTTTATATTCTAACCTAGATCGAAAATAATGCTGTAACCTAACAAAGTTTTAGCATCACTATAAAGCTAACAAATCATAAACGCGGACTAAGAATATAATGTACAAAGCAAACCTAACATTCATCGTATGAAATAATTCTAGCTAACATCCTTAAAATATCCCTTACATGATCAATGGTATAAACTAGCTAACAGACTCATTAACACAATAATCGCGTGATGTCAATGTAACTAAAGAAAATACTTTGTCGACACTATGCAACAGGTAAAGCATATTATCTAACAAATCCCTTAAGAACGTACACCAACTCTATCAAAAGAAGACCAACCACTTTAACTATGAATTGACCACTATCATCATCAAAGTGGTCACTCGTTTTGAGATATTAACAATTTCAATTTTGAACTTGTTGAATAAACGTAGACATTCAGCTAACAAGTACATAAGGCGCAAAAACTATATAACATTAATTCTCAACTCAAAAACTTAACCTAGGTTCACGTTTCACACACTTCATCGTTCCAGTTACACAGTAAATCTTACAAACTCATTCATTTTCTCTAACAAATAAGTTGTTATTTCCACATTGTCATAGTAATATTTAACATCACATAAATAACTTAACTTACGAAATAAACAGTTTTCATTACCAAGAGTATTAAAGCAACAATTACCTTCCGAGAGAAAACCCAAGGGGATGCGCCCTTGAAAGGGGTGTGAAATCCTAGCGAAGTGGGATCACCTCGAACAGTGGGTGTAAGGGGCTTTACCCCTTACACCCGAACGGAGGGGTAAAGAGCCTCAGCCCTTCGGGCTGAGGCCCAAAGCCCGCTAGTGCATATAACATTGTTTCCCATTCATGGGTAAAATAAATATTAAAAATCTATAAAGTAAAATTAAAAATCGAGAAGTTTCTCGCTTGTAAAATATAAAATAAACTTTAAATTTGAAACATCATCATCGTAACTTCTTTTTTTAATGAGGAAGTTTCAACTATAAATTTGAAACTTCATTAAAAAAAATTAAAAATTAAATATTAAAAAAAAAAAAACCCGAAAATTCCAAAGGGGATTCTACCTCCTCCCTTTAGCTTGCGTTGACTTAATGGTAGCACTATTGATACGCGAGGGATAAGACCAGGGTAACATCTCTCGTCTGGATCCTAGGTAGCAATAGGGCTATGCCCGTGAGGTGTGGCCTCATTTGGTTAAAACAAAAAAACTCCTCGAGTAACCTAATTACCAACCTGAAAGTGGATAAAGAAAATAAAAAAAACGAGTATCTTGCATAGATGATTTAAAAACAGGGCTCTGAAGTCGATAGATTGTTTTGCGGGGCTCCGGCTCCGGTTCGGCCACGTTTTAAAATTAAACGGCTCCGGACTCATTTATTATATTATTAAAAAAAATACCTGGTACATGTTTCGGTTCCACAACACAAACTTTTAGGCTCCACCCAAAAGTCTTGATCTGGCTCCAGCACCTGTATCAATCAAAATCTTGCGACTAAGGGTTCCGACTCCCGGCTCGAGATTCTTCACCACAGTCTTACTTAATTATGCACCAAAAGGAACAGGAAGCAGGAAGACCTTATAATGGGAAGTAAGTTATTTCTCGGTAGATATTGAAATGGACTTTGGACTGGATAAAGGGGCATTCATGGTTCTGAATAAAGAGAAAAAGGCGCAAGAAGAAAACTCCAGAGAAAATAAAGAGTAAAACAGGAAGGGGGCTTATAAATAACAAAGAATTCAGGAATCAGATATGTAAAAAGAAAGTGTGTAAGGATTGCATATAAATAGCTAAAAATATATAGGTAAAATATTAAGAATAAAATACAGCCAATAAAGGTATTGGATACTTGGCAATGCTAGTGCTAAGAGACAGCTTTCGTCCAGCGTGAAACTAAGCAATGAATTTAATCAAAAGCATACCAAAAGGTGGCATACTAAAAATATAGAAAAGAAGCTGATGAAACAGTGTGAAAAGAACACAGAGATATGTTAAAACATATATTAATGAAAAAAAACTGCGAAAGTTATAGCAAAGGGGAGTTTTAAAACGCGGAAATGAAAGGAGTTTGATCACCACTTAGGGCTGTTGTCTGAGAATCGACTAGTTTCAAAAGTACATTGGAAAACAAAACATTTCGGATGAACATACAATTAATGCAGATCAACTGAGCAGCCCTTCATATATTGTCTGAGCATAAGAAACTTTTATGTAAATGACTATACACAGAATGGCTTAATTTTACATACAAACTAATCCATTTCAGATTGTTCAATATAAACAAACAATATTGAGATTGTTTTTAGTAATTGGAAATCCCAAAATCATTACAATATTAGAAAATAGGCAAGTCCACAATTTAAATTTGGTATTCCTGAAAAAATTTATATCCCTAAAATATTTAAAAATTGACCGGATAATATTTTAATAAAAAAACAAGCACGAAAAGGCAAGATAATGGTGATTGATAACACATATAATAATGAAAAGCATCAAAATATGGAAGCATAATACTGTAGAAAGGAAGTATCATAGGTTGTGGTTCACAATCAAGAGAATCTGGGATATTGGAGAAGGTGGAGGTAATGTTAGTAGTAGTGGAAGCTGCAGAAGCAATCAATGTTCCGTTAATGAACTTCCTGAAGAAAATTCCAAAGAAAATGAGAACAAAAAGGAAGTGGAAGCATAGATGAGATAGCGGTAAATCTTAGACAATAAATATGAGGTGCTTGCCTTAGTAAATATGTTCTAACCCAATGGATTCTGAAGATGACAAGCGGTGACGAACAATCGTTTGTCTGATATATATATATATATATATTATATATATAATACTATATATAATATATATATATAGATATATATATATAATATAATATATATATAATATATATATATATATAATATATATATATATGATATTATATATATATAGTATATATATATATTCCTAAACAGCTATTGCTCCCCAAAACATCAAAAGTCACGACCGAACCTTTCATCCATCTCCGTACTTTACAAACTTTATTTAGTACTTTACAAATATCAGGTATATTTGTCACGATTGTCATTTCAACCTAAATATTCTATACCTTGTTCTCAGTCACCCGTCTGATTTTCGTACAGAACTTTTTGTGCAAACCCAATGTCCTCGAAGCAAGGCTCGTAAATACTTTTAGTGCTTCTCCAACAGATGCCTCGATTGATATATACAAATAAGTGTAAATGAATAATTCATTTGTAAGAACTAATTCATTAATCATGTCACAATCTAATCCTCAATCATATTCATTTCAACAGAGGATGTATGACGATGGATTAATTTTGAAGCAATGAAAGATGTACCGTACGACCGAAAACTTGGTTTATGGTCGTTTCACCTCTAATGGAACCATTTGGTCGAAAAATAAACTTAATTACGAACATAAAGAAAGCTTTAATTAAAATTTTTATTAACAACCAAGAACGTATACGTACCCTAAACTAGCCCTAATACATTTCGGTCAAATAGCTGACACATTAGAAAGGTAACGAAAATAAAATGATAAGAATTATTTATTATTTGTTCTTTTGTTTGTTAGTCCTGGAAAGAACTGGTAAGAAGAGCGCGAAATTCCAATTAATAACTCCTGACAAGCAAGGGTACATTATTGGTATAAATGACTAAGATACAAAACACAAATTCATTACTGTGATTCCTCTAAAATAACTTCGATTTCAACGCTTCTTCTACTTTATTTCCCCATCAAGCATTTTCCCTTATCAATCTTTTTATTTTACTGGACAGTGGTCCCGACGGGATATATATATATGATAGTATATAGATAATATATATAATTATATATATAGTATATAATATATATTATATAATATATATATATAAGAATTATATATTATATATATATATATCTATATATATATTTATATATATATAATATATATTATATATATATACTATAGAACGGTGAGAGATCTCATCTATATGACAATATATATATAATATATATATATATATTATGGGCGCCGTTAGAGCAAAATTTAGGGGGGCAAATTTTATAAAATAATGAGATATATATATATATATAATATATATAATATTATATATATATATAATATATAATATATATATATATATAGTAATATATATATATATATATATAATATATAATATATATATATATAATTATATAATATAATATATATATATACATATAATTATATATATTATTACTATAAATATATATAATATATATATATATATATATAATATATATATAATATATATATATATATAATTATATATATATAGATATACATATATATTAAAGCCTACAGTCGTATTCAAGAATAGTATACTGAAAAATAAGTAATCAAAGCAAAATGAAAATAAAACACTGAGAAAAAAATTGAATACGATGGAGGGAGAATGAATTTACAAATAAGAAAATCTTATATTATTAAATAGTGTCTCCTTTTTAGCTTGAAATAAGAATTTAATATTCTTTTTTTTTCCCAAAATTATCTAATATATCTCTATAACTGATATTTACATAATACTTTTCACCCGTGAATGCTTAGTAAACATAGCCCATTAATCTTTCGTTGGAAATAGTTGACCTTAGACACTTTTTAACACGTCACAAGGTAGTAAACGACCTTTCAATTGTAATACAATACTTTGTTGGAAGTGGTAGAAGTACTTTGATAATTGTTCAACTGCTGAGAAAATGTGCCATGATTTTGTAGTAAGTGCGTAAACTCATTTTCTCGTCATCTATCTGCCTCCCTATCTGAATCATTCCAAAAATTAAACCAAGATTCTGCTTCACCTATTAGGTTGTCAATGTTATATTCAGTTATAATGAGTTCATTTTTTTTTTAAATATTCAGATGAGGTTAATTTTCTTATTCTAACTGGGTGCAAAATGCAAAGAAAGGTAGATGTTATATTGTGTTCCGAAAATTTGATATTCAGAGATGAAATGAGAGAATCGAGGTAAGATATAAATAGTGAAACTCTGAAGCAATCTCTTCAATCAACAACTTTTGATTGTCCCTGACGACTTGGAGTTCTTTGGATACTGGTAATAGAAATTTCAACACCAAAATTCTTATATTTTTTAAATATTCCTTGCAGGAAGATAGAACCCAACTTTTCCACATTTTTCGGTTTTAACATATTAGATAAACTTTTCCATGTGACAATGAATCTCATCCAAATTTATTAAACTTTATGTTTTTTTGAAGAATATTTGCTAATTGGGCTCCAAATATAAACTAATGTTCGTCATGATTAATAACAGATGAGAAATTTAGGCCTTCCTGCCCGCATATGAAAGCTGACAGGCCTGCAGTTAGTGTACTTTTTGCGTTACATCTGAGCAGAGTGAGAGATTTTCTAATGATTATTTTTTATTTGGCTAAAATGTTAAAAAACAATTGTGTTTCTTCATAACAATGTATATTGCATAACAATAGTATATTAGCCACCAAATTTTTCCACGGAAAAATTTTATAAAATTGTTTTAACATTCCAATAGGGTTTCGAAATTCTGGAACAGAATTTAGGTCATTAATTACCTAAATTGTAAGACCGATGGGAAACAACAATGAAAAAATTTGGCTTAAGGGTACTTATCTTGTTAACTTTTGAACTCCATTTTCTTTTCCAGCCAATGGGGAAGGCACCCATCAAACCCAATTCCAACATAGCCCTACTCATATTTAAATTGATATACTCCGTTTACTGAGCAATATAGCTTATGCTACATCTTCAGCTTCATTTTTCAAGAGGAGCAAAAGCCTAGAATTTTCAAACGCTCATTGCGATCTCTTACCAACGGAAGCGAACACTAATCGAATAGCTGTTCTCTTCGGATATGTCTGCGGTTCTCCGTCTGCAGAAAGGGAGAAATATTCGCAATTGTTTACTTCATTCACAATATGATTACATCTCAACTTTCCATAAATAAATATGAGTTCATTCTGAATCATGGCCTTTGCTCCGCTTGATTTCAAATGCTCCATAAGAAACAACATCTCTGAATTTAAGCAAATCGGAAACAAATTGCTGGTATGTACATGTGGTTTAGCTATCTCGAATAGTTGTATATCATGGGTGCCACAAAAAATTAAGGTATAAATTCAAGGTACCAATTTTTGCCTATTTTTTTTTTTAATAACTAAGTGGTCAGCAACATGTCAGTAGTATACAGTAGTAAACTGACCGCAAAACTGCCGAGAGACCCCGACTCCTACCATCTTTGGGGTTTACCCTCTACGGTATTCCTTGGCCGGAGTTTTGCCTCCCAAAATAGGGCAGAGCCCCCAGAGGGTTTTTTTTTTTGGTTTCCTAAAAGCAGCCTAATCCGTTAAATTTGTTCTTTTTTAGCATTTTAGACACTTTTTTAAGCTTTTTTAACGTTTTTTCCATAATTCAGGCCAAGATCCCCAACTCCGGAGGTTTGGGATTTTCCCATTGGCAGCCCTGCCCGTCGAAGGGAAAGACCTTGAAAATCACTAGCGGAAGGATTTGGAAATGTCCAATCATGTCGGCAGCTTGACTTGGAAATTTCCATTATCCATTTAGATTTTGACCGTTTGATAACGTCAAATTAGGGTTTTAAGGTCGTGAGACCGATTTAAGGTCTGAAGACGACTTCCGAGGTTCTGAGCCAGAACTCAAGGATTTTTAGCCCCAAAATTGGGAGGCGGAGCCCCTCAAAGGGAGTCTTTTGGCTTCTAGAAGGGTTTTAAATAATCGCAAAGTAAGACTGAAATTTTGGTGACAGGTAGAGGAGTCGGATTCGGAGACGGAGTCGGAGTTGATTCGGTTTCGGTGTCCAGGGACCCCCGGAGGGGGGTCCCCAGTTTGAAAAAAAGAAGAAGAAATGCATGGACTGCAAAACAGAGAAGAAGAAGGAAAAAAGAAGAATGAAGGAAGGAAGAAAGGAAAGAAGGAAGGAACAGCAAGGAAGAGAAGAATGAGAAGGAGGAGTCCTGAGAAGGGTTGTTGGGTAAAGATACTCGGCACTGGTGCTGGAGTCACTGTGGTGATGAGTTTTGGAAACATGTCATTTAAATAATAACAACTATTCATAACTGTTCACATAACTGCTTCTGTTCTATCATGTGCAATATCGTCAACTTGCAATTGCATCTTGCAAAGAAACCTTAATTTTCTAACGTTGGAAAGCTAACATTTTCCATTTTCTTTTTCTAAACGTTACTAATATAATTTTTTTTTTTCCTAAGTTGAAACATCCATATACTGTTTACTATTTTTATAAGTTTTATTTACATTTATACTTTGTGGTTTAATTTTATTTTTTAATTTTTTATTTTTTTATTTTTAAATTAAAATTTAATTTTTCTAACTTTATTTTTTTTTAAAAATTTTTATTTTTATTTTTTTTTTTTTTTTTTTATTTACAATTTTTCTCTACTTATTTTTTTTAAGTTTATTTAATTGACTATAAAAACTGTTAATTATTCATTCTTATACTTTTCAATTTAAACTTCTTATAATCGATGGTTTGAAAGTTTTGTTTAAGACATCTGCTTTTTGTATTAATTTTTTATTGTTTCATTTTCCAGTTAAACTTATTGTTAGTTTTTTTTTTGATGGTCTTTTATTTTAAAGTTTTAAGATTTTTTATTAATTTAATTTTTTATTTTTATTTCTTCAAAGCTTTTTGTTTCTAAAATTTTTTGTACTTTCAAGTTAAGAACGCAAAAATTTTAACGTTTTTACGTACCCTAAATCTGATAAACTCAAGTAAATCAAACATCCACCCACCTTCCACCATTCTGTGACCTATATTGATCTATTGATGCTATTGATTCAACGTCACATTTCATATCCCTATTTTTGGAGGATACCATATACATAAAATCAAGTTCTTTATACACCGATCAAACTAATATATGCTAACGTAACTAAGTTTCCCCCATTAATATACGCCTAACATTAGCATCAACTGAACAAGAAAAATAAATGTACAAAGACAAACGCTAAAGCACGCTTAAGAAGCCCGCAATAACTGATGAACATTAAACCAAAGTCTCCGACACTAACACGCAAGTAAAGAAACTAACATTGCACGCAAAATGTAACCTATTCCTACTTTTTGAGTCATGTCTCTAACTATTAACGTTAATACGTACACTGACACAGCAGCATTTAGCAAAAATTTATCACACCATTGGTTAATTATCAAACTGATCACCGAATATACTCTAACGTAATAAGTTTCCAACATCAATAAAGCTAACATATCGTTACATGACAAGAAAAGTAATGTACACGACATAACCTATCAGCACCTTAAAACACGCAATAACCTGTAATCATTAACAAAGTTCCCACACTTAACACCAGTAAAGCAACTAGCATTACATGCAAAAACGTAACGTATTCACACTTTTTCAAGCATGGTCTCTAAACATATCAATGTCTTGATTTTACAATTAACACAGTAAATATTTAACAAAGACCTTTACGTATCCTGACCTTAATCTATTGTAATGAACTGAGAAAACTGAATGCACAAAGCAAACCTACACAACTTATACACACAAATAACTGCAATCATTAACCAAAAAGTTCCATCGCTTAACAACCAGTAAGTAACCCTATTTACTAACTTTTTTCAAGTACATCACCACACACACACACACTACACACACACACACACACACACACACACCACCACACACACACCACACCACACACACACCACACACACACTACGCAATAGTAAAACCTTAAATATTTTTAGACTCCCGCCCCCTTTCAGAAAATATCAAAACGAAAATGGAAATGATTTTAAGGTAATAAAACTAAATTTATTAATTTACATTTTTATTTTCAGAATATTTGTACATAGAAAACATTAAACATGTACAATAAACATAGATGGATATTTTATAAATATATTAAATGGAGATAAATAGACCCTTATAACCATAGATGCAGTGCGACATGAATTTTTAATAGAAAACCGCTTATCAGCTGTATGTTGCATCATCTTGGCCCCGGATACAATACTAACACCTCGTATTCCAGGTTGAAAAGTTGGTAGTAGGAATACTAATAGCATAACCCTCCTCTGTTACTCCCGTGTAATTAGCATTAGGATTCTGTGATTCGTCTATCAAGCTGCGGTTTTTATGAGGCAGGTATCGTTTCATGCGTCATCTTTCCACCAACAATATCCAATTGTAATTTCATTCATTGCTTTCACTGTAACATCATGGTTTTGATATCCTAATACAATGATTGCATCATGGCCTGTACCTATTTCAGAACTAATGGATCATACCCAACTTTAACAATTTTTTCAAAATAATATAGTAACTTTTGTATCTTTATTATTGTAAGGCTTTGGCCTTTACAATTTATATTGTTAATATTTCCATCAGCGGTTTATTCTAACAGCATAAGACTTTGGCCCTGTTACCACAAGGAATCGGGCGTATGCCTCAGACCATAATCTGCTATTTCATCTGTTAGTTAACCTAAAAAGTTTCCTGTTTCAAGGAAACTTCATCGTTTTCTCCAGCGACAAAATACAAGAGTCTGTATCTCAGTACAATGCCCTTTGTTTGACTTTGTTAAGGAGCTCGTATAATTTTATACGTGCATATGCAGTTGTAAACGATGCGATAGGAATATTTGTAACAGTTGACGTGCGTTCGGCTAGAGCATTTTTGACAACTGTTACAACATATTTACAGCCTTATTGGAATAACGCTAATGACTTCATTGTCACATTGATGATTAGTTCCCTATCTTGTTTATCACTAGTAACGTACTAACATCTCCCTTGATAGGCGTATTTTGGTGCAAATTTTCCCCAAAGTGAGAATTGAGACATAAGTTTGCAAATGAACCGCATCCCAGGGTTTTTCCTGATATTGTTAATATCAAGTTTGACACCTTCCTTTTCTCTGAAAAGACGAACAACTCTTTAAGTTTTCCCGAAACAGGATCATCTTTCGGAATATTATTTGGTGTCTGATGCCTCTGCGTTTATTTTTAAGAGACTGTTGACAAACTACTAAAACCAAACTCCTCCTCTTTAAACGATCAAACTTCATTTGTTTTTAAAAACTTGTAACCCATATCTAATGCAAGCGGTATTTAGAGTGTGATTTATACAATATCGATGGCACGTTCGCCTTTGTTATGAATACATTTCTCACTACCATCTTCATTGCATTTCACAGTGAGTGGCAAGATTAGCTTCTTTTTCGTGAGTTCAGCGAGAACGGAGATATCTAAGTTTTGAGGTGGCAGAATCTTAACAAAGGTAACACAAAAATACTCGTCATTGAAACATTTCTTAAATGATTCAATGTCTGATACTTTATCGCCTGTAAGTTTCTTAGGTTGGGGACCACAAGGGTACTTCATTCGTTTCTGAACATAAGGATAAAGCGATGTATAGTCTAAATACATGATCTTCTGTCCTTTTGTTGGAGGGTAGTAATGTACGAATGGGTTCAGTGCGGACCTGCCAAACAATGAATTGGTCTATATGAAGTCTGTTGTTAACCCAACATCATTGCTAAGAACGTTGAATAGTAGTCGTAATGCTTATGTTTCATCTTGAATGGATCGGTATCTTTGAATGAATTGGGTCTTGTACCTTCCATTCCACATATCCCACACGTACTACATTAAACCCGCTTCTTTATACCTATCTTTCTGTTCATGGTGAGAATTGGTAGCGTCAACAGCCGATAGTTATGCAGCATTCTTTTCCTTATTACAGCTTGTTATGTCCATGGCCATGCCACAACCAATGGTATAGGAAAGGCAGTTTTCACTCCTTTTACATAACCAAACCCGTCAGGGGTAAAAGCCACTTGTTCTTAATTTTAAACCCTTTCTCTCCACCGTTGCGAGCGTGCCTTATGTTTAATATTGTTCAAATTTTCTTGATACAAGAGCCAGCGAATAGCTTCGTATGTGAAAGGTTTAGGTGTCTCTTCTCGAACCTAGAATAGTTAATTTTTTTCCTCTAGGCATAAAACACATTTTTATAAGAGGTAAAGCCCCTAAAGAATGCAATTGTTTGTGTTGTTATCTAGACAATCTATATCAAAAATTCTTTAATGAAGCTACTCTAAACTTCTCAAAACATTTTTTTAGTATATTAACATCTGTAGCACAGTACTTTTTCACACATTCTTCAAAAATATTGTATTCTTTACCTATAAACATATTATAGTACTCTTCAAATTCTAGCTTTTTATCTGTTGACATTTTATCTACTTCGAAGAATTTCTTATCAAGAATAGGTCCTTTATAATTCAATGTATCTTCATTTAAAAATGTATAGGGAAAGAAACCCTTGGAATTGTCTTTTTTCACTAACACCCATGCATTTAAGGTAAGCTTTTCAATGCGCATGGTGTGAAAAGCAATGTATCCCTGAAGTGTATATTTCCATTCGATCCCATTGAAATTATTTTATTACCTCTTTTTAAAGGGTTTCTGCTGATAGAATCTGAACTCGGGTGGGTCAGTAATGATGCATATACGAACTGATGATCAAATTTTCCACCATTATGTGCAGCAACAAGTACTTTTGACTTAGGATTTTTCTCTGAAAACTCAATCAGGAAGTCTATAAATTGATTTACAGGTGTTTTTTCGGTCTCTAATTTAAATAAATGTTCTTGTTCTTGAACCACAATGTGAGCATACCTGCTCACCTTCCTTATCTGTACACATTTCGCATATCATCTGGCATACCAGTAAATAAGGACGCAATTCTATTATTCTTCTTCCTTTATCATCATAACCTTTATCTTCCTGGTATGTCTCGATATCATAGTAACATGTATAAACCACCGGATCAGTATCTTTCTTCTTTTTAATTTTCTTTTTCATGTAGCATATATGATATTCGTCTTCTTTAGGCTCATATAATGTACTGCATGTTTTGCAATAAGCTTTTGTGCAATCGTGTTGGAAATTACCGTAACGATCAGCATTTATTTGCACGAGGCAGAGAGTTTGCAAATCTTAATTTTCTTGCACGTATTATTATCCAGATGTTTTTTAAAACAGAATGCACTATAAAATTCACGATTACATTCACGACATTCATGGAATATACCATCATGATCAAATGAACCTTGACACTTATCGTATAGACACTGTCTACATCCATAATGTTCACAGTCTAATTTATGCGCGATATTATTACTGTTGAAAGTGTAACAATATGTGCAAAAGATACCGTTTCTATATGCCCCGTGTTTTTTGGTATTCTCAAAACATAACTTTAACTTATCTTCTGTTATAGCATAGTAATGATTTACTCCATCATGGCCTATAATGTATAAAGGGTCATTTCTGTCTCATTGGATGGATTATAAGTATTTTTACTCCATTCCTTCAGGACCGAATACCGACCTATACGGATTTTTCGATACTTTCTCGGGATTTTTCAAAGATCGGTTATCTTAATGAAACAGAAGCTGTGTATATTCCATACCACATTTTTTAGCTAATGCTTCTGCCTCATTCTCAATTGTACACGAATGTATATGTTTGGCCTTTACACATTCACGAGTTATTTTCCTAAACAAAACGATGGCTTTGAAAGCGCAACCTACATCGCCTTTCTCTAGGTGAACTTTACTAATGTAACGATGTTGAAACTATGATTTTGTGTGGCTTGATGCATCGGTTTAACAGTCATCGCGTTTGCCTTTACCAAACATGAAAACATAGCTACTACTTTTGAAATTTGGTAAAAAGATGCCTTGTCACCGGACTGGAAATGATTCCTTTCCAAGCGCTCATCATCTCTTTCCCACCCCTATATTGTCCAATAACCCTTAACTGATATTACATAATATTTCCGGTCAGGTGACTGATCAGTCGCCAAAAGTGAAATTAATCCCCACCCTCATACGTGTACTATCGTAATTCAAGTCTAGTAATATGGCATTAATGACTTCACTAACGACCATTTCAAACGATGCTTCAAGTCTCTTGTCCATGGAAAAAATTTCTCAATAAACCTTAACTTCATAGTATGACACGTTTCCCATTGATTTTTTTAAGTTTCCTCTACGAGAATGGTTATGTCTGTTATATGTGGTCCTTTCTCTCTTATACAGCATCACATCGAAGGGCTAGGCCTGGAATAAATAAGTCATTATTATTATTTATGATACATCTAGGCACATTAAAATCAAGTGTTTCACACAAATTAGGGCACTTATACCACATATTACATATTATTTAAGCATAGTATTTCTCATTCCATATATTAAATATATTATACTACACAGCAACAACCCATACGCATTTTTTAAAGGGTGCGATATGACGGTCACGTAGGATTTGCTTTTACTCAAATGAGTTGTATATTCAGCACGTTCTGGAAAAGAATACATTTTTTTAGCATATGTATAAATCATTATCCTCCTATTCTTAATTGATAATGTATTTAATTACTTTACGGTGTCATTAATTATTGATTAGATGTATTACAATGCTATTTTTTAAATGAGAATATATTATAATTAATAATAAATTATTAAAAAGAAATCTTACCTATCTGAAACAAGTTTGATTTTGAAAAATCCTCATGTGTAGATATAAAAAACTCAGACAATGATACAGTAGGATCCAACGAATGTGTCTTTTAAAGTGTTGATCGTAAGAGCTCTTGATTATGAATGCCCCATCGTGTATACGGCCGCTTTATATATAACCTCAGCTCCCTAAATTAGTACAGAGTTGCCTATTACCTCTGTATGTAGCAGCTTGCCAGATTTACGCAGTTTGTTTAATACAATATAATAAAAGTCTTGCATCACTTTATGCAAAATGGTTATAAGCATAAAATCATTTTCATGTTTTCGGCGCTTGATATTTTCTGAATAGGGGGGCGGAGCCTAAAAAATATTTAAGGTTTTAACTATTGCGTAATGTTTTGTGTGTGTGTGTGTGTGTGTGTGTGTGTGTGGTGTGTGTTGTGTGTGTGGTGTGTGTCAATACGTTTCAATAAATGAAAAATATACAAACTTTTCAAACATATCTCTAAAATATTAATGTTAATTTAGCCTTTTGGCTGAAGGTTTTAAATAATCGATAGATCTTTTTGATGGTTTCAATCGATTTATCGATGTTTGTTACCCCATTTCGATGTTAAATCGGTCTTTTCCTACGTCTCTGTTGACTGAAAAAATAGATAATCGAAGAAAATTATTAATAACATTCGTTCGAATATATCGCTGTAGTTAAAGTGTAATATTGCAGGGACTGAATCCTGGAAATCCTGGGAATCCTGGAAGGAATTCCAGAACCCTGAAATGACTAATTGGTTTCCAGGAACTGGAAACTGGAAACTGAACCCCCCCCAAAAAAAAAAAAATTATAAAATAAAAAAAAATACATAAAAATATATATATATATATATATAATATAATATATATATATTAATATAAATAAATAATTTAATATATATATATATATATTATATATATATATATATATAATTTTTTTTTTTTTTTTTTTTTTAATTTTTTTTTTTTTTTTTTTTGGGGGGGGTTCCAGTTTCCAGTTCCAGTTCCTGGAAACCAATTAGTCATTTCCAGGTTCCTGGATCCTTCCAGGATTCCAGGATTTCCAGAATTCCAGTCCCTGTCAATATTACACTTAACTACAGCGATATACGAACGAATGTTTTAATAATTTTTCTTTCGAATAATTTTTTCAAGTCAACCAGTAGCACGTAAGGAAAGACGAATTTAAAACATCGAAATAGGGGTCCAAAAACATCGATATAAATCGATTGAAACCACTCATAGAAATGATCTAATCGATTATTTAAAACCTTCTAGGACCAAAAGGCAAATTAAACATAATTATTTTTTCAGAGATATGTTGAAAAAGTGTTGTATATTTTCATTTTACTTGAATAAATGACACACAGACACACCACACACACACACACACACACACACACACACACACACACAAAACATTACGTAATAGTTAAACCTTAAATATTTTTAGGCTCCGCCCCCTTTCAGAAAATATCAAACGCGAAACATGAAAATGATTTTATGCTATAACCATTTGCATAAAGTGATGCATACTTCATTAATATTATTAAACAAAACTGGTAAAATCTGGCAAACTGCGTATCAACAGAGGTACATAGGCAACTCTGTATAAGATTTAGGGCTGAGTTAATATATAAATGCGGCGTACTACACGATGGGCAATTCATACTCAAGGCTCTTACGATCAACACTTTAAAACACTTCGTTGGATCCTGCTGTATCATTGTCTGAGTTTTTTATATCTACACATGAGGATTATTCAAATCAATACTTATTCAGATAGGTAAGATTTTTTTTTTTATTTAATATATATATTCTCATTTAAAAAATAGCATTGTAATACATCTAATCAATAATTAATGACACGTAAAGTAATTAAATACATTATCAATTAAGAATAGGAGGATAATGATTTATACATATGCCTAAAAAAATTATTCTTTTCCAGAAACGTGCT
>JABUQX010050365.1:0-11543 GCA_015478945.1 Trachelipus rathkii
AACACGTTTCTGGAAAAGAATAATTTTTTTAGACATGTGCAAATATCATTTTCCCTTTATTCTTTAATTAATGATGTTTTTAATTACTTTACGTGTCATTAATTATTGATTAGATGTATTACAATGCTATTTTTAAATGAGAATATATATATTCAAATAATAAAAAAAAAAAATCTTACCTATCTGAATATAGTATGATTTTGAATAATCCTCATGGTAGATATAAAAACCTTTGTAATAATATAGAACTGATAATTTCCTAAAGTGTTGATCGTAAGAGCTCTGATTATGAATGCCCCAATCGTGTAGTAACGCCGCTTATATAAACTCAGCTCCTAACATCTATACAGAGTTCCTATTTTACCTGTGATACGCAGTTGCCCCAGATTTACCAAGTTTGTTTAATAGATATAATAAGTATTGCATCACTTTATGCAAATGTTATAGCATAAAATCATTTTCCTGTTTCGTGTTTCGCGTTGATTTTTCTGAAAGGGGGCGGAGCCTTAAAAATATTTAAGGTTTTACTATTGCGTAATGTTTTGTGTGTGTGTGTTGTGTGTGTGTGTGTGTGTGTGTGTGTGTGTGTGTGTGTATGACGTTCAAGTTAAATGAAAATATACAACACTTTTTCAAAACATATCTCTAAAATATTAATGTTATTTACCATTTTGGTTCCTAGAAGGTTTTAAATTATCGATAGATCATTTTTGATGGTTTCAATCGATTTATCGAAGTTTTTTACCACCTCCTATTTCGATTTTAAAATCGTCTTTCTTACGTGCTCTGGGTTGACTGAAAAATAATAGATCGAAAAAAATTAAATAATAACATTCGTTCGATATACTCGCTGTTAGTTAAAGGTGTAATATTGCAGGGGGACTGGAATCTGAAGATGCCTGGAATCTGGAAGGATTCCAGTAAACTGGAAATTGACTAAGTTGGTTTCCAGAAACTGAAACCTGGAAACTGGAACCCCCCTCGCAAAAAAAAAAAAAAAAATTTAAAATTAAAAAAAAAAAAAAAAAAAAAAATTATATATATATATATATATATCTATAATATAATATATATATATTATAATATAAAATAAAAATATATATCGATATACATAATATTATAGTTTATTGATTTTTTTTTTTTATAATTTTTTTTTTTTTGGGGGGGGGGTTCGCAGTTTCCATTTCCAGTTCCTGGAAACAATTAGTCATTTCCAGGTTCCTGGAATCCCTCCAGGATTCCAGGATTTCCAGGATTCCAGTCCCCTGCAAATTACACTTTAACTACAGCGATATATCGAACGAATGTTATTAATAATTTTTCTTTCGATTATATTTTTCCATGTAAAGAGCACGTAGAAAGACGATTTAAACATCGAAATAGGGGTAACAAACATCGATAAATCGATTGAAACCATCAAAAGATCTATCGATTATTTAAAACCTTCTAGGAACCAAGGCTAAATTAACAGTGATATTTTAGAGATAGTTTGAAAAAAGTGTTGTATATTTTCATTTAACTTGAACGAATAATTGACACACACACACACACACACAGCCCACTAACACCACACACCCACACAGCGTAAAAAAAAAAACATTACGCAATAGTAAAACCTTAAATATTTTTAGGCTCCGCCCCCTTTCAGAAAATATCAAACGCGAAACATGAAAATGATTTTATGCTATAACCATTTGCATAAAGTGATGCAATACTTATTTATATTATGTAACAAACTGGTCAATCCTGGCAACTGCGTATCATACCAGAGGTTAAATAAGCACTCTGTATCGATTTAGGGAGCTGAGTTTATATATAAAGCGGCGTACTACACGATGGGGCATTCATAATTCAGAGAGCCTTACGATCAACACTTTAAGACACATTCGTTGGATCCTGCTTATCATTGTCTGAGTTTTTATATCTACACATGAGGATTATTCAAATCAATACTTATTCAGATAGGTAAGTTTTTTTTTATTATTTAATATATATATTCTCATTTAAAAAATAGCATTTAATACATCTATTTCAATTAATTAATGACACGTCAAGTATTAAATACCATTATTCAGAATAAAGAAATAGGAGGAAAAAATGATTTATCACATAGCCTAAAAAAATATTCTTTTCCAGAAATCGTGCTGAATATTACAACCATGCCATTTGAAGTCAAAAAGCATCCTCGTGACGTCATCATTCGCACCTCTTTAGAAAGGTATGTTGTTGTTGCTTGTGGTATATAATATATTTCAATATAAATGGAATGAGAATAACTATGGTTAAACCTAATACATAATATTTGGCTATAGTGCCCTAATTTTGTTTTGAAAACTTGATTTTAATTGCCTAATGTATCATAATTAATAATAATGACTATTTAATTCCAGGCGTAGCCTTCGATGATGAATTGCTTTGTCATAAGAAGAGAGAAGAACCACTATAGACAACATAACCATAGCTCTCTGTAGAGAAAACTTAAAAAAATCAATGGACGTCATACTTATTGAAGTTTAAGGTTTCTGATGAACGAATTTTTTCCATGACCCAGAGATCTCTGAAGCATCGTTTGAAATGGTCTGTTAGTGGAAGTTATTACTTGCCATATTAACTAGACTTGAATTAAAACGATTACGTAGACGTATGAGGGGGGGGGATTAATTTCACTTTGGCGAGATTCAGTCGAGAGGCGTGGCGGTATCTCGGGTATATATTTATGTAAATATCAGTTACAAGGGATATACCTGGACAATAAGGGGTGAAAGAGATATGAGACGCCTTTGGAGGATCATTCCAGTCTCGGTGACAAGGCATCTTTTTACCACATTCAAAGTAGTAGCTAGCTGTTTTCATGTTTGGTAAAGGCAAAGCGATGACTGTAAAACCGATGCATTCGAGCCACAAAAATCTTAGTTTCAAACATCGTTACATTAGTAAAGTGTCACCTAGAGAAAGCGAATGTAGGTTGACGGCTTTCAAATCTGTTGTCCCTGTTTTAGGAAAAATAACTCGGTGAATTGTGTAAAGGCCAAAATATACATTCCGTGGTACAATGAAATGAGGCCCGAAGCATTAAGCTAAAAAAATGTGGTATGGAATATACAGATTCTTTCATAGTTACCGACTTTGAAAAAATCGAGAATATCGAAAAATGCCGTATAGTCGTATTCGGATCCTGAGTAATGGGTTAAAAATACTTTTTTATAATTCCATCTTAACTGAGAATCAGAAATGACCCTTTAATACATTATCAGGCCATGATGGAGCAAATCATTACTATGCTATAACAGAAGATAATGTTAAAGTTATGTTTTGAGAATCAACAAGAAAAAGAATGCATATATGAACGGTTATCTTTTGCAACTTATTGGTTATACTTTCAAACAGTAATAATATCGCGCCATAAAGTTAGACTGTGAACATTATGGATGTAGACAGGTCTTATACGATAAGTGTCAAGGTTCATTGATCATGATGGTATTATTCCCATGAATGTTCGTGAATGTAATTCTGTGGAATTTTATACATGCATGTCTGTTTTAAAAAACATTCAATGATTAAAAATACGTGCAAAGAAAGATTAAGATTGCTAAAGCTCTGCCTCGTGCAAATAAATGTGATCGTTACGTCAATTCCAATCACAATTGCAGAAAAAAGCCTTATTGCATTAAACTATGCAGTACATTAAGATGAGCCTAAAGAAACGATATCATATATGCTACATGAAAAAAAGAAAATTAAAAAGAAGAAAGATACTGATCCGGTGGTTTATACATGTTACGTATGAATATTCGAGACATACCAGGAAAGAGTAAAGGGTTGATGTTGATAAAGGAAGAAGAATACATTAGAATTGCGTCTATTTACTGGTAAGCCAGATGATATGCGAAATGTGTACAGATAAGGAAGGTGAGCAGGTATGCTCACATTGGTGGTTCAAGAACAGAACCATTTACAATTAAAGACCGGAAAAAACCGCCTGTAAACAATTTATAGACTTCCTGATGGAGTTTTTCAGAGAAGATCCTAAAGTCTAAAAGTACTGTTGCTGCACATGAATGGTGGAAAAATTTGATCATCCGTTCGTATATGCATATTACTGACCCATCCCGAGTTCAGATCTTATCAGCAGAAACCCTTAAAAAAGAGGTAATAAAATAAATTCAATGGGATCGATGGAAATATAGACTTCAGCGATACATTGCTTTTCAACCACTGCCCGCATTGTAAAAAGCTTACCTAGAATGCATGGGTGTTAGTGAAAAGGCAATCCAAGGGGTTCTTTCCCTATACAGTTTTAAATTGAAGATACATGAATGATAATAGGACCTATTCCTGAATGAAGAAATTCTTCGAAAGTAGATAAAGAATGCAACTAGATGAAAGCTAGAATTGAAGAGTACTATAATAGTTTATAGGTAAAGAATACAATATTTTTGAAGAGATGTGAAAAGTACTGTGGTATCACGAATGTTAATATACTAGAAATTTTGAGAAAGTTTAGAGGGTAGCTTCATTCAAAGAATTGATAGTAGATTGTCTAGATAACAACACAACAATTGCATCTTTATGTTGTTTCTCCATTTATAAAAATGTTTTATGCCTGAGGAAAAAATTACTATTCTAGGTCGAAGAGAACCCTAAACCTTTCACGATACGAATCTATCGCTGGCTCTTGTCATCAAGAAAAATTCTGAATAATATAAACATAAGGGCACCTCGCAACGGTGGAGAGAAGGGGTTTAAAATTAAGAACAAGTGGCTTTACCCTGACGGGTTTGGTTATGTAAAAGGAGTGAAAACTGCTTTCCTATATACCATGCGTTGTGCATGGCACTGGACATAAGACTGTAATAAAGGAAAAGGAAATGACTGCATAACGTATCTGGCTGTTTTGACCGCTACAATCTCTACCTATGAAACAAGAAGTAGTAGGTATATAAGAGGCCGGTTGAATGTAGGACGTGGTGGGAATTGAAGGAAGGTACAATAAGACCTCAATTCATTCAAATGATGCTGATCATTCAGATGAAAACATAAGCATTAACGACTATATTCAACGTCTTAGCAGATGTTGTTAACAACAGACTCATAATAGACAATCATTGTTTGGAGGTCGCACTGAACCAATTCGTACATTAACTACCCTCTCAGACTAAAGGATCAGAAGATCATGTATTAAGACTTAATACAGTCGCTTTAATCCTTATGTTCAGAAACGAATGTGGTCCCCCCTGGGTGGTCCCCTGAAAACTAATAGGTGATAAAGTACCAGACATTGAATCATTTAAGAATGGCATCAATGATAAATATTTCGGTACAGCTTACATTAAGATTCTTCCTCCTCAAGACTTATACATCCCTGTTCTCGCTAACGTGTCAAATAATAAATTAATTTCACTCTGTGTTTAAAATGTGTTGAGAAAATTGTGCGAATGCAATCAGAAAGAATGAGCGGCCTATTGAATGGTTATATCACAACACCTGAAATTCAGTTTAGCATTAGAGATGGGATACGAAATAATTACATATTTTGAATTTGGTCCGTTTATAAGAGAAGGAGTTTTTATTTGAAGGATATGTGAACCACTTCTTAAAAATAAAACCAGCGGCATCAGGAACCACCAAATGAATATCCGAAGAATGATCCTGATTTCGATGAACAAACTTATAAAGAGTTTGTTTCGTCCTTTTCAGAGAAAAGGAAGGTGTCGAACTTATAAATACAATATCAAGAAACCCCTGGATGCGTTCATTGCAAAATTATGTCTCAATTCTCTTGGGGAAAATTTGCACAAAATACGCCTACAAGAGGAGATGTAGTATGTACTAAGTGATAAACAAGTATGGGAAATAATCAATTAAAGCGATATTGAGTCACTAGCGTTATTCCAATAGGTTGTAAATATGTTGTAACAGTGGTCAAATAATTGCACCCTACCGAAACAGGCACTCATGCTATCCAAATATTCCTATCGCGTCCGTTTACAACTGCATATGCACTGTATAAAATTATACGAGCTCCTTAACAAAGTCAAACAAAGGGCAGTTGTAGCTGCGACACTCTTTCGTTATTTTTGTCGCTGGGAGAAAACGATGAAGTTCCTGAAACAGGAAACTTTTTAGGGGAACTAACAGATGAAATAGCAGAATTAATGTTAACTCCTATAGCAGGCATACGCCATTATCCCTTTGGTGTGTATCAGGGCCAGAAGTTTAGCGTAGATGAAGAACCGCTGATGGAAAATATAAAATATTATTGTAAAGGCCAAAGGCCTTACAATTAATAAAGATACAAAAGATACATATTAATTTTAAAAATTGTTAAAGTTGGTTGTATAATGAATCATAGTTTCTGCCAAAATAGTACAGGCCATGGATGGATCCATTGTATGATGAATCAAAAAACACCATGGATGTTACAGTGAAAGCAATGAATAAAGCCAATGGATAATGTTGGTGTAAGAATGACGCATGAAACGATGACCTGCCTCAATAAAACGCAGCTTGAAATAGAGCCGAAATCACAGAATCCTAATGCTACCATGTACACGGGAAGTAAAGAGGAGGGATGCTATAGTATCCTACTAACAACTTTTTCAACCTGGAAAATAACGGAAGGTGTTTAGTAATTGTATCCGGGCAAGTCGAATGCAAACATAACAGCCTGACAAGCGGGTTTTTCTATTTAAAAAAAATTCAATGTCGCACTGCATCATATGGTTTATTAAGGGTACTTTTAACTCTCCATTTTAATAGATTGATAAATATCCATCTAATGTTTATTGTACAATGTTTTAAATGTTTTCTATGTACAAATATTCTGAATAATAAAAATGTAAATAATAAAGTTAGTTTTATTAACCCTTACATAAATCATTTTGTTTCGAGTTGATTTTTCTGAAGGGGGCGGAGCCTAAAAATATTTAAGGTTTTACTATTGCGTAATGTTGTGTGTGTGTGTGTGTGTTGGTGTGTGTGTGTTGTGGTGTGTTGTGTGTGTGTGTGTGTGTGGTGCTGTTGTGTGTGTGTGTGTGTACTTGAGAAAAGTGTAAATAGGTTACTTACTGTTGTTAAGCGTGAACTTTTGTTAAATGATCTGCATTTTAATTTGTGTGTAAGTTGTGTAGTAGGTGTCTTGTGCATTATTTTCTCTAGTTTTCATTACAATAGTTAGTCAGGATACGTAAATCTTTGTAAATTATTACTGTGTTAATGTAAATTACAACGATATGTTTAGAAGAACATGCTTTGAAAAGTGTGAATAGGTTTACGTTTTGTATGCAATGCTATTTGCTTTACTGGTGTTAAGTGTTGAACTTTGTTATGTTAACTAGTTTATTCGTGTTTTAGGTGTGATAGGTTTGTCGTTGTACATTTATTTCTTAGTTCATGTAACGATTATGTTAGCTTTATTGAGGTGGAACCTTATTATCGTTTAGAGTATATCGTTGATCAGTACTGATAATTATCCATTTGTTGTGGATAATGTTGCTAAATGCTGCTGTGTCAGGTGTACGATAACGTTAATATTGTTTTAGAGACATGACACTCTCACCAAGTAGAACATAGGCTACGTTTTGCGTGCAATGTTAGTTTCTTTACTGGTGTTAAGTGTGGGACTTTGTTAATGTTATCAGTTTATTGGGGCTTAAGGGGCTTTAGGTTTGTCTCGTTGTATATTTTTTTCTTAGTTCATGTTATGATTTATGTTAGCTTTTATTAATGTGAAAACTTTATTACGTTAGCTATATTACGTTTGATCGGTGTATATAGAACTTGATTTAAATTTATGCTTATTCCAAAAAGGAATACTGGAAATGTGGGACTTGAATCAATAGATCAATAAGATCAATAGATCATCACAGAATGGTGGAAGGTGGGGTGGATGGTTTGATTTACTGATTACTGATTTAGGGTATGTAAAAACGTAAATTTTTGTCGTTATAAACATGAAAAGTATAAAAAAATTTTACAAAAAAAAGTTTTAAAGAAAGTAAAATATAAAAAATAATAAAAAATAAAAAAAATTTTAAAATAAAAAATGAAAATTAAAAAATTAAACACAAAGCTTAAATAATGTAAAATAAAAACATATAAAAATTAAAACACAAAGTATAAAATCTAAAATAAAAACTTACAAAAAATAAATTACAAAAAATTCAAAAAATTAAAAAATAAAAAATTAAAAAAAATTAAACCAAAAATTTTTATTCAAAATAAAAACTTAAAAAAAATATAATGTTATAAAACAAAAGTAAATAAAAAAAAAAAAAAAAGAAAAAATAAAATAAAAAAAAAATAAAAGTTAGAAAAATAAATTTAAATTTAAAAATAAAAATAAATAATAAAAAAATAATAAAATTACACACAAATAGTATAAATGTAAAATAAAAACTTATAAAAATAGTAAACAGTATATGCATGGAATAATTTGGAAAAAAGAAAATTATATTAGTTTACGTTTATTAAAAATGAAAATGGAAATGTTATCTTCAAGCGTTTAGAAAATGAATAGGTTTATCTTTGCAAGAATGCAATGCAATTGGCACGATATGTCACATGATAGAACAGAAGCAGTTATGTGAACAGTAATAATATTGATTATTAATTGAATGTTTACTAACTCATCAACCGACAGTGACTCCAGCACCAGTGCCAACTCCTCTGACTCTGAATCCCTCTCAGACTCCTCCTTCCTCATTCTTCTTCTTCCTCCTTCCTCCTTCTCCTTCCTTCCTTCTTTTTTCCCTTTTTTCTTTTTTTCTTCTTTCTTCCTTCTGTTGTTTGCATTCCATGCATTTCTTCTGCTTTTTTTTTCAAACTGGGGACCCCCCTCCGGGGGTCCCTGGACTACGAAACCGAATCCACCTCCGACTCCGTCTCCGAATCCGAACTCCTCTACCCTGTCACCATAAGTTTCAGTCTTCTGCGTTGATTGGGTTAAACGCTCTTCTGCCTAGAGCCAAAAAGCTCCCTTTGAGGGGCTCCGCCCCACTTTTGGGGCTAAAATCCTTGAGCTCAGGCTCAGAACCTCGGATGTCGGTCTTCCAGACCTTAAATCGGTCTCACCACGACCTTAAAAACCCTCAACTTTGACGGTAGCAAAACGTCAAAATCAATGAAAATAATGAAATTTCCAAGCAGCTGCGACATGATTGGACTTTCCAAAATCCTTCGCTCAGTGATTTTCAATCTTTCCCCTCGATCGGGCAGGGCTTCTGCCAATTGGGCAAGATCCCCTCAAAATCCTCCGGAGTTGGGGATATTTGACCTGAATTATGGAAAAAACGTTAAAAAAGTAGCTAAAAAAGTGCCAAAAATGCTAAAAAAGAACAAATTAACACGGATTAGGCTGCCTGTTTAGGAACCAAAAAAAAAACCGCTCTGGGGCTCGCCTCTAATTTTGGGAGCTAAAGCCTCCGCCAACGGAATACCTCCGTAGGGTAAACCCCAAAGATGGTAGGAGTTTCGGGGTATCCTCGGCACGTTTTGCGGTCCCTAGTTACTACTGTATACTACTACAATGTTGCTTGACCACTTAGTTATAAAAAATGGCAAAAATTGTACCTTTGAATTTATTACCTTAATATTGTTGTGGCACCCCTGATAACACACTATTCGAGATAGCACTGTGAACAGTACCAGCAATTTTTCCAGATTGCTACATTCAGAGAGATGTTGTCTTATGTAGCATTTGAAATTCAAAGCGGAGCAAAGGCCTGATTCGAAAATTGCTCATATTTATTTCATGGAAAGTTGGAGAGTAACTCAAATTGTAAATGAAGTAAATAATGCGAAATATGTTCTCCCTTTCCTGCAGACGAGACCGCAGATATATCCGAGAGAGAACTGCTATCGATTGGTGTTCGCTTCGTTGATAAGGATCGCAATGAGCGTGAAGAATTTCTAGGCTTTGCTCCTCTTGAAAAACTGAAAGCTGAAGATGTAGCAAAAGCTATATTGCCTAGTACACGAGATATATACAATTTAAATATGAGTAGGCTTGTTGGACTTGGGTTTGATGGGTGCTCCACCATGGCTGGCAAAGAAAATGGAGTTCAAAAGTTAATAAGAGATCAGTACTCTAAAGCCAAATTTTTTCATTGTTGTTCCCATCGTTTAAATTTAGTAATTAATGACCTAAATTCTGTTCCAGAATTTCGAAACACTGTTGGAATTGTAAAACAATTTATAAAATTTTTCCGTGAAAGTACGTCACGCAGAAATTTGGTAGCAAATATACCATTGTTATGAGAAACACAATGTTTTTTTTAACATTTTAGCCAAATAAAATTATCATTAGAAAATCTCTCATCTGATCCAGATGTAACGCAAGCCACACTAACTGCAGCATGTCAGCTTTCATATGCGGCAGGAAGTCCTAAATTTCTCATCTGTTTAATAATCATGACGAAACATAGTTCATATTTGGAGCCAATAGCAAATATTCTTCAAACTAAAGTAATAAATTTGGATGAGATTCATTGTCACATAGAAAAACTTTTAAATATTTTTAAACCGATAGAAGTGCAAATAATGCAGTCTATCTTTTCAAAGGAATATTTAAAAAATATAAGAATTTTTGTGAAGATTTTTCATTACCAGTATCCAAAAGAACTCCAGTCTCAGGGACATCAAAAAGTTGTGCTGAAGATTGCTTCAGAGTTTCACTATTTATACCTTACCTTGATTCTCTCATTTCATCTCTGAATATCAAATTTTCGGAACACAATATAACATCTACCTTTCTTTGCATTTTACATCCAGTTAGAACAAGAAAATTAACCAAATCAGGATATTTAAAAAAAAAATGAACTCATTATAACTGAACATTGACAACCCAATACGTGAAGCAGAATCTTGGTTTAATTGCTGGAATGAATCAGATAGGGAGCAGATAGATGAGAAAATGAGTTACAGCACATTACTACAAAATCATTGCACATTTTTCTCAGCAGTTGAACAAATTATCAAAGTACTTCTCACACTTCCAACAACTATCTGTATACAATTGAAAGGTCGTTTACTACCTTGTGACGTGTTAAAAAGTGTCTAAGGTCAACTATTTTCAACGAAAGATTAATGGGCTATGTTTACTAATAATTCACGGGTGAAAAGTTTCACGTCAAAAATATCAGTTAATAGAAGATATTATAAATGATTTTGGGAAAGAAAAAAGAAATATTAAATTCTTATTTTCAAGCTAAAAAGGAGACACTATTTAATAATATAAGATTTCTTATTAGTTATACTCATTTTGAAATAAAACTTTTCGTAAATTTTGAAATTTTATAATTATTGGGCTTATTATTATTTTTTATTATTCAAGACTTTGAATACACTGTGTTATATATATATATATATATATATATATATATATATATATATATATATATATATATATATATATATATATATATATATATATATATATATATATATATATATATATATATATATATATATATATATATATATATATATATATATATATATACTATATATATATAATTATATATATATATATATGAAGTATAATG
>JABUQX010050366.1:0-5000 GCA_015478945.1 Trachelipus rathkii
ACGAGAGAGATATGATGATACGTGAGGGTGGAATGAGAGTGATGCCAGGGTGAAGTAAAAAGAAGCGTGGTTGAATGTACTAACAGCAAATGATGAAGTTTCAAAAAAATGCTTGGAATTTAATTAAGTAGGCAAAAAGGAATGCTAAAGATGCATAATACGTAAGAGAAAGAAGAGGTAATGAGTTTTGGGAGGGGATAGAATGGGGAATACAAGGGATAGGAGGCTCTTTCTAGAAGGAGCGCGAACGGTTAAGAATTAGAAAAGGGACCTGCTTAGAATAATGAATAGGGATTGGTGTTTTTTTGTGACCAGATGAATGGATGTGAGGTGGAGTGTGGAAAGAAACTTTGAAAATCTGTATAATATTGGCAGTAATGATGAGGTGATAATGAACTGTGTGTGGGTTTCCTTTTTGGGAGCTTAATAGGTCTTTTGGGATGGGAGATCGGGAGTCTGGACCGTGACCGTGAGCCGAGATCTAGAGTTTAATCCTCTGGTGATAGATCTTCTTACCGTGAATGATCAAGACGGAGGGCCAAGATGGTGATTGATTGATCATTGAGTTGTGTATTAAAGCGTTTATGGGAGGGTATAGTTTTCGAGGATGGGACAGTAATAGTACCCTTATAATAAGGGTAAGGGAGATAAAGGGCACTGTAGAAATTATAGGGAATTAGTTTGTTGAGTGTTGTGGGAGATATATGCTGGTGTTTGGTCGAAAGAGTGCGCCGAGTGACTGAAGGACTGATGGTGAAGAACAGGTGCGTTTAGGAGTAGTAGAGGGGATGTGTGGATCAAATCTTTACTTGAAACAAATGATTGAGAAATGAGAGAGGAGGGAAGAATAATTGTATTTTAGTTTTATGGATTTGCAACAGGGGTGTGATAGGGTTAATAGGAAGGTCTATGGGCAGGTGTTAGTGATATACTGTATAGAGTAAGATGTGGTGATAGGCTTCTGAATGGAATAAACGATGTATGACGTAGTGGGGGCGTGTGTAAAATAATGAATTTGAATGTCAAAGTGATTGTTTGTATTAATAGCGGAGAGAGGCAGGGTTGTGTTATGTCTCCTTGGTTCTTCAATTTGTATATGGATGGGGTTTATGAAAGAATTGAAGTGGGCGTGAACAGGAAATGGTGTTAGATGATGGAGATGAGTGAGGGTGCCCTAACTATTATATGCGGATGTTTGGTTTTGTGTGGCGAATCTGAAGTTTGAGAGGATTGGTAGAAGATTTGGCAGGGTGTGTAAAAGAGGGTTTGAAAGTAAACGTAGAAGAGTAAGGTTATGGTTGTTGAGTGAGGAAGTCTCGGTGTGAAGTTATGTTTAGATGGTGAGCAGCTGGAACAAGTGTCTGAGTTTTAATTATTAGGGTATCTTGTGATTGAGAAGGGAACGGATGATGCAGAGTTTTAGTAGGAAAGTTGTGAATGGCAGGAAGGTGGCGGTGACTTAAATCGTTGGTGAATGTAATAGGACTAAGTCTTGTAGTGCGGTTAGGGTCTTACATGAGTATGTTGTTACCTGTGTTATTATAGTGAGACTATGGTCTGGATAAGAAGTATATTCTAAAGTTTCAATGAGATGGACAATCTTTGGGGCATGCTAGGTGTGAGAAATTGTAAATGAAGGAATGAAATATTAGAGTTGTGGTGGTGTGAGAAAGGGTAAATGAGAGAATAATGAAGTATGTTGAGATGGTTTGGTCATTGGGAAAGAGGATGGATGATAGTCGGTTTTTAAGCAGATGTTAGTGGCGAGTGTGTTTGAAACCGACCGGCTGGGAGATTCGAAGAAAAAGTGATTGGTCAGTAACGAATGTCTTAAGTAGGATGGCCGGATATCCGGTAACTATCCGGTTCCGGCCAAGTTTTTGATATCCGGTATCCGGCGATAACGGATAATTTACTTCCTAGTAGGTTCTTTCTTGTTGGGAAATATTCGCAATAAATTTTGAAATTTATATATATATTGATATATATATATATATATATATAATAATATAATATATTATATATATATTATATATTATATATAATATTTATACTATATTTACTTGTTTAGAATTTGATGTTGGGTAGCATGTTATATTATTTTATTTCCATATTTTCATGTTGACGTAAATAAATTTATCTGAATATGGTAAAATATGGTAAGTATTAACATACTATAATAATATATTATCAAAATTATTAAATATATGGTAAAATATGATATTTATTATAATGGAATTAAGCTACCAAGACACATGTTAATGAAATTTTTACCACCACAATTTATTCTCCTTTTAAGTATTGTAATTACTAAATAGTAATAACCACTGCTTATTTTAACGTGTTTAAGCATTGTAATTAATTTACAGTATATATACGCAGAAATTCTCAAAATTTATAAAAAAAACACGAATTTATTTTCATGTGAAATATACAGTGATAAAAATATAAAATCAGAGGAAATGTCAGGGCCACAAAACTTGATAAAATGCATTGTTGGAAAAATATACGTTTGCTATTAAGAAAAAGTGGTGGTACGAATAAATGGTCAATATCGATTATAACTATAGGACAATTCGAGATAATATTATCGATATTGAGATGCGGTCGATTAATAGTACACTCATTCATTTATAATATTCGATAAATTTTACACATCAGAAATAAAAGAACTGTTTAAAAACATGATCCTTTTGAAGAAAAGAAAAAAAACGATTTTTCGGTGTTGCTATCAAACGTACAAAGATGGCCAAAGTGTAAAAATTTGTGGACTAAATTTTGGCATTCCTAAATCACATTTTTTTTTGGTAGTCGCTCTACATGGGGAATGATATAGGCATTCACTACTGCAATTCACAAAATTTTTCAAAATTATGCAATTGCAATTCTCATTGTATTTTGGTATTTGCATTGCGGATTAAATTGAGGACGTCCCTCTGAGATATATATATATATTAAATATATCTATTATATTATATATATATATATATATATATATATATTATATTATATATTATATTATATATATATATTATATTATATTATTATAGGTCAGCCTCCAGATTAGATGTCCATGTATGTAAAAAAACTATGATAGTACGTAAAAACTGAAAATACATTTTTGAATCAGCGCACTTGTTGGAGGAAATCAAGGAGAAATAAAATAAAGTGAGATAAAAAAAGTAAAAATAATAATAATAGGTTTCATGTAGATATTCTCTGTTCCACAAATTTTCGCGTTCCAAAGTCATGAATCCCCCAATATTTTCTTTTCAATGTTAAGGCGAACATACGCGCGCGAGGCACATCCACACCACTATTGATAATAGATGTTCTATGAGAAATTAAATTTTTTTTTGATGACCTGACCTGACCAAAATATATTTATTTATTTTTCATTTTAATTTAAACTTTAATTTTTATTTTTTAATTTTTAATTTTTCTTGCCATTATATTTTAGTTTCTCCTAAAGTATTGAAAAGATATAAGGAAAAGTTTATTTTTTAGGGCAAAATCATTTTTAAATTAATGTTTATTTGAACGCGATTATAATATTTTTGGAGTTATTTATTAAAATTATAATTATTAAATTTTTTTTTTAGTTTTCTTGCATTTACATACGCTGATTCAAAATATATTAAGTTTTTTTTAGATATGTGTTTTTTTTTTTTAGAATTATTGTGCCTAACCTGGAGAGTGGCCTTATATATATATATATATATATATATATATATATATATATATATATATATATATTATATATATATATATATATATATATATATATATCTATATAATTTATTATATAACGGTAATAGCGTCGGGCGGGGTGGAGTTGGCCCTCACTTTTAGGTATAATTCGTCTGCCCTTTCGCTAATAACTTTTAGATTCCTTTTCCTCGTACTGCCTTCGTCTTACTGTACCCAGAAGTAACGTTAGGATTATTCCCCTCTACCGCTTTCTTCCCATATTAAAAAAACCTTTTACTTCGTGTTTTTCCTCCTACTAATTGTTTCTTGACTTTGGAGAACGAGGGTTGTAGCGGTGTGTTGACCAGTGGCACTGTCATAGCCAACAGGCGTTCCGATACCATATCAGATCGAACCCTAGTGTTAACTGCAGCGGGTGGCGAGAGTAACACCTTGGGGCTTCACCAACTCATTAACGGGAGGCTTAGAACCTCCGATCGCTATCGTGTCAGTTTGAGGAGGTTGCTTGTCGATTACACGCACATAAACTCCCAGGAAGAGTTTCGCCTGTCAGTAGGTGCAGGTCTTCTCTCTGGTCCAAATTTTAACTCTAGACACTCAGAAGCCATTTTCTTCAGCTCATGTTTTGGACGCCAGTCATCGGTAACTCTCAGGTAGGCAGTTTTCGCCCTTCAGTAGAATAGATTTCTCATAAGCTTCAACTCGTTTCTTCTAGAGTCTCAGAGGATTTTGTTTAGGAGCATAAGATACCAACGCTGGTCCAAGAGTAATTCAAGCAAAGAAGAAAGGCGGGTTGCCTAGCCTGTCGCCCTATAAAATGTGAAGAGGATCTTCATATGTCCTGACCGCCCTCTCCAGCATATATATATATATATATACATATATATATATATACTATATATATAATATATATATATATATATTATATATATATATATAATATTGTTTCTTTTGGATTTTAAATTTGAAATTGATGAGTATGGTTACTATTCCCTATATTTTGAGATATTTGGGTAAACTTTATTTCAATAATAATGTAGGTATGTAATACACTGTGTATGATTACTACACAAGGCTACCATTATATTTTGTTAAAAGATGGGATATGGTTTATGTAAAATAAATTCTTCAGCAAATTTCTAATTATAAGTACATTAGTAATTCGGGTTCGGCCGGAACGGACCGGAAAAATGTCATTCGGCCGAATTCGGTACCTCCTAATTATATATATATATATAAAATAATAATAAATATAAATATGTGAAATGTAATAATTAATATGACCCTAG
>JABUQX010050366.1:12500-15000 GCA_015478945.1 Trachelipus rathkii
GATTTTAACATCCCAAAACATAGTTCAACACTTCCTTCTTTCAACCAGACAACTAACTCAACTCATACTTTTCCTTCGATAAAACCATCTCTACCTACAACCAACTCCATGTATAACTTATGGATACTCTTGTGTTTTTAAAGAAAGTATTACTTTAACACAATACCTATCTCCTCACAAGAATCATCACTTCCCTCCATTCCTGCATCTTTACTCCCTCTCTAACACACTCTCCACGCCATCCCAAAACCACCCATGTTATACCCAATCAACCATTTTGTTGATACACGGCTATCCACAAACCAATATCAAGGTCCCACACCCGAACACAAAACCCACTATCAATCTGAAGGCCATACTCCCCCACCCATGCACCATGAACATATCACAGACTTATCCCCACATACCCCAAAAAAATCGTAACATCTCTTCAACGTTTCCCTCTCAGATGGACCATACGGTCACAACCACACAATTACCTTGACCCTTTTCAAAACTTAAATTAACCATAGAATCTCTAGGACTCCACACGAATTAAAGTCTACCCGTAAGCTCTTGTACCACAGGTCACTCATAAAAATTGCAACTCCTTCTCTTTCCCTCTCATTTATTTTCATTATATATTAATATATATATATATTATATATATATATATATATATATAATATAAATATATATATTATATATATATATATATATATATATTATATATATATATATATATTATATATATATATATATATATATATATATATTATATATTAAAATTCTGTTTTGAATAAAATTGTTATATATGTTCAAGGCTCATAGTTCAACGAGGAATTATTTTAAAAAATTTTAGGATGAATCTAAAATATAGATTTTTATGCTTTTTAGGAAAAAAAAATAATAAAATTAATATTAGTTTACGTAACTGTACAGGTAGTTCATCGTTCAAAGAGGAATAATATTCTAAAATTTAGGAAGAAAGTGAATGATTTCCCCCCTTTTCTGTATTTCCTTAATATTCTTATTTTCATAAAATATTTTTTTCTTTTAAATGGAACGTTACTGCACCGTCTTTACGCAATGTTTAATTTCATCATCATCCGTCAAAATTTTGTAGTCGAATTAATTTGATTCATGACCTTGTAAATGGAGAAGGAATTATAACTAGGGTCGGAGAGCCGCAGCCACAAAGAGTCGAACAATTTTAAAAAATGACGGGGAGTCGGAGAAGGTAATTTTAAAATGCTGGACCGGAGCCGGAAGCCGGGTAAATTTTAAATGCTGGAGGCCAAGGAGGTCGGAAGCAGGAAAAATATTTGCCCGCTGCGGCAGCCCTGCTTTTGCCGCTTGACAAAGAATACTTCCAAAGCGTAAATATACCTTAATACTTAATAGTATATTTTTGTAAAAATAATAGGATATACCACGTTAAAAGTTCAAATACAAATATGTATATTTTTTATAAATTACAAAAGTTATTAGGGCCTACTACTTAACTTATATTTTTAAACGTAGTCAATGAAAGAAGTTATTTTTCCTTCAGCGAAACCGGGGATAATAAACGTGTAAGAATAAACACAATTTTGAGACATTGAGAGGAGCGTTTAGAAAATTTTGAAAAAAAAAAAAAAAAAGTTTAATCTGTTCGAAATCGAATCTTATACAATTTAAAATCTGATAAGAAAAATATTTTATAACTCGTAAATTAACAGGGTTCACACTAATATTTTGAATTTGATTTCCCTGACTTTCCTGATCCAAATCTGCCAATTTCCCTGACTCAGCGTGTTCCGTTATTTTGGTGTAGAAAATATCTATTAATATATTGCAGGCCTATTTTTACCCTCGTTTTCAAACATTAAAATTATTGAAAATTTACATTAGAAATTGTTCATGCAAATTTGGATGATAATTAAAAAAATATTTTTTTTTTTTAGTATCAAGCCTATACCCGCTTACCCATAGCCGTCCAACGCACTCCTTTTTTTATTTTTTCCAAAAGAAAACAGTTTTATTTATACAAAAAGAAAATAAATTAAAAGCTTACATTAATAGCCTAGGTGAATAGCGTCCACTGTAATCACAAAAGTTCTAAATGGGGAGATTTAGGTTAAACTTTATCTTATTATTTTATTTGAATTTTAGAATTTTAATAGAATCTATCTACTCTTAAAGCCTTCAGTTTTAACATCTTTCTCTGTTCTTCAAGTTTATTGATCTGTGTGGATAATATTCTTTTTTCAACCTTTTTATTCTCTTCTTTTTTTTCTGTTTTGACTCTTTGAGATGTTCTTCATATCTCCAATGGGCAGCTTTTACATTTGTCAACATTTTTTGAGTGATAGGAACTTTATGAATACTTTCATGAGATCTTATAGCATTGTGCACTGTTCTTTGAGAAATCAGACTATTTTCTTTCAGATTCTCCACTAAAATTGCTTAATTTAATAGAAACCCTCCTTCCACTGTCCGCATTTCATGCGGAAAATATCAGCCTAATTTATATAATTTG
>JABUQX010050366.1:20000-29584 GCA_015478945.1 Trachelipus rathkii
ACCTTCTTTTTCGAAATTAACAATAAAAGCCGTTTACAAAAGTAACGAGTTATATAATTAACTGATTAAATATCGCACTTATTAACGCACGTTAATGCTACACTCTATTTATATATATATATATATTAATATATATAATATATATATAATATATATTATATATATAATATATATATATATATATAATAAATAGTTCTGAAACTACAGATGCCCAGGTATTACTAATATATATAATTATCTATTATATAGGTAGGTAAGTATTATTAGTATATAGAATATATATATATATATATATATAGTATATATATATATATATATATATAGTATTATTATTATTATTATATAGTATGATTATATATATTATATTATATATATATTTATATATGTATTATTATATATATAATATATATATATAATCTATTATATATATATATTATGGGAATCTGCTCAGAATAATGAATATGATGGTGCTTTTGTAACTGATGAAATGGTATTGTGAGGAGAAGTGTGGATAAGAACACTTCTGAAAATCTGTATATATTGGCAGTAATGAGTGGTGATAAGGAATGTTGTGTGATTTTGATGGTCCGCAAAAAAGGAATAGGTATTTTTGTGGATACGAATCTTAGCAAGGAAGAAGGTAATTGGTGAGTGAGAAGTTGAAGAATGATAAATCTGCAGGTATAAATGAAATTACCGGTGAAATGATCAAGAACGGATGCGAGATGGTGATTGATTTGGATTTTGGAAGTTGTGTAATAAAGCGTTTAAGGAGGATATAGTTCCGAGGGATTAGAGGAGAGCATTAAGAGAAGCCTTATATAAGGGTAAAGAGAGAAGGAATGTTAGAATTAAGGAATAGTTTATTGGGCGTGTTAGTAGGGGATTACAATGGTCTGGTATTTTAGTCCGATAGACGTGGCGAGTGACTGAAGGACTGATTGGTGAAGAACAAGGTGTGCTTAGTTAGGAGTGTTAGAGGATGTGTGGATCAGAATCTTACATTGAACAAATGATTGAGAAAATGATGGGAGATGAGTGAAGTTAATATTAGTCGTGATTTAGGTTGTTATTATTTGGATTTGTTAACAACAAGGCGTTGATAGGTACTGGGAATTTAATTGAAATGCTCTATTCGGCAGGTGTTAATGATTATTATGGTGTTTCCGGTGGTGTAGGTGTAGCGGTGGTCTGTATATGGAACCAATCAATAAATGCCATATGTAGAGAGTAGCCATTAGTTGCTTGTTTTATTAGAAAGAAGGTTCAATGTATATGATGTGAGAGAATGTGATTTGGGGTACTTTTTATATAATTTTAGAGTAGGCAGTAAGAGGCCGGGATGTGTGGATGAGTTGTCCATTCCCTATTTGGTTATTTCTATATATTGTGTTTATGATAAGAATTAAAGATGGAGGTGGCAAGTTAAATGAGTTATGTTAGACCAAATGATGGCAAATATATGGCAGCGAGTGGAGGATACGCCCGACTATCAATACTGCGGAAGTGATCTTTGGGTTTTTGTGTGGTGAGAACGTCCTGAAGAGAGCATGTTGAGAGAGGCACCTTGGTCAGACAGAAAGTTTTGGAAGGGTGTGTATTCAGGAGGGAGTTTGAAAGACAACGTAGAGTAAGGAGTAATGGTTTAGTGGGTGGGTGAGTGGAAATAGTCGAGTTCTCCTGTGTGAGAGTTATAGTTAAACTGGTGGAGTCAGTCTGGAAACAAGCTGCAACTAGAGTTGGGATCAATATTAGGTATAATAAGTTGTTGGATAAATTGGTGAAGATGGATTGGAATGACAGAGTGTTATAGGAAAGTGTTTGTATGGTAGGAAGGTGGCTGGTGCAATTCAAATCTGTATGATGGTACAGTGTGGCTAACTTCTTGAGTGCAGCTTAGGGTACTTACATGAGGGTGGAGTGCTGTTATCATGGTCGTAATGTCTAAAAGTAGAGACTAATCCGGACATGGTATATATTAGCGCGTATAAGCATCTTAAATTTTCAAATGTGGCTCTCTCAGAATGGACAATCTTAGGAGTGGAAAAGAGTTGATAAATAAAGGAATGGCAAACGCTATTAAGGAGTTTATGTGGTTGTGATAGGAAAGGAGTTAAATGAAGAGAAATAAATGAAAGTAGGTTGAGATGGTTTGGTTCATGCGGAAAGGATGAATGACAGTCGGATCTGGTTCAGCGCGAATGTAGTAGTCAATCGTGAGGTATCGCTTGGAATACGACGCCGGATAGAGAGACCGGAGCACACACATAGATGTGATGTGAGAGCAGTAAACGAAATGTCATAAGAAGCGAGAGAAAATGTTGAGTTGGCCGCGAGGCGAAAATAAAGGTGCCTTAAATACGGAGGTGTGAAAAGTGTCGGAGTGTTTATTTTAACGGGGCAGGTAGGGCCATTAACCTGTAAGCCAGGGGATGAACATACACTACAGAAACTAGATATGCTATAGTGGGATGGATCGCACGTCGGGTCCCGCGTATGAAGCTCTAGGTGGATTTTCTGCACTGACGAACGTAGTTCGCTCAACTAAAAAGAGTATAGATGTGGCGTGTACAGTGCTTGGCTTTCCATTTTGCGACTTGTGTCATATCCCACTTCTATCTACTTTTCTTTTCCCGATGCATGTAACGTCCAACCTTACCCCCCAGTCTTTGAGGAAAAGAGAATATGATGCATGATATTGATTGAATATATAAAATATTATACATTAAATCATCCTCAATATACTCACGATATGTATATATATATAATATGAAACCCTTATATGATATGTAAAATACTATATATATAAATATAAAATACAAAAAAAAACAAATCACATTGATATTATATATATTTATATATATATCAATCACTAGATTATATTTTTATATACTATAATACTATATTTTATATATAATATATGAGTAAAACAATATATTAATATATAATGAATACGATAGTGTGTGATAACTACTAAGATATAAATAGCATAACAAGATAATATATGTAGTAGCAATATTATGAAACACATGCCTAAGCTATATATGGTATATATAATGTATTAATAATTATAATATATATATATTGAACTATTTTTATATATATTTATATATATATATAATAATAAATTAACATACTTATCAGTTATAGATAATGGTACAAGTATATAATCGGTATGAGATAATACCATTATAACTAAAATTGTATATATTATTTACACATAGTAATATAAGTGCTTTAGTAGCTATACAACAAATTTAAAATGGGGTACTGAGATAAATGTAAAAATGTATAAATATATATGTTAGAATATTATACCTATAATTATATATAATAAACCTATATATTATGATATATATATATATATATATATATTTTTTTATTTTTTTTTTTGTAACTCTGCTCACGGCTAAAAGTTCCTATTTAAGGAAGGGAAGAGAGTTAGACCTGGCACAACAGAAAACTACAACTAGATGTAATTACGCAAGAGATAGAGCACAAGACCGGCGGGCTTCTTACACAGTGAGGGAGTATGAGAGATGGGCAAGGAAAACACAGAAGAGATGAAAAGAGAATTCGCGAGCGCGCGCAGAACAGAAAGGATGGCAGGAAAAAAAAGGCAAGCACTCCGCATGCGATATTAGTTGGAGTTGCCCTAATTATCAACGTCAAAACTCACATGTGCCGACACCACGCGAGTCAACTCCTTGTGCTACGAGGGCAGAGTTCTTAAAGGTGGGGAGCACGCGAGTGGAAAAGTTAACTCGACTCAATTCCGCCGCTACGCAAAGAATACCATATTAATGTAAAAGAGATAAAGTCAACCACATCCGCACCGCAAAGATTTATGAGGTCAAAGTGTATATGCTAGGAGAAGTACAGGGGAATGTGATAAGTTCTTTCTGTGCCTTTGAGACTGACAGACCTCATTCCCGCGAGAGAAGTCGGGTGGAAACCTGAGCCCCCAGCCAATATGGAGAGCAGTAACTCATACATAGGGCGGATACAGACCTCTTTGTATAATAAGGCTGGTAGTAACATAGAAGAAGAGAAAAAAACTTCTCGCAGTCTAAACAGTCCCAGTTTTTCTTTTGAGGCGCGCCACTAGTCCAATTATTAAGGTGGAGTTGCGAGGTTTTTCCACATGACGATTTTCTTGTGTTTGAGTGTATTAAGGCTCATAGAGATGTTTATATCTGGCGAACAGGCAGAAGAACCGATATAGAACCGTCGAAAGAGTATAAGGAAAGTTAGAAGTGTCTTTAGAGGAAGGAGATTTGTAGAGTTGGTTTACTGATTTAAAGAATTAATATTCATGCCACAAGGTTGAGACGACCCCACCCACGGAAATTCCTTAGCGCAAATCCAGGCGAGGAGAATGGGAACGGAGAGAGAGTTAAGAAAAAAGGGCGCGAGAGGTTTTAGAAATAAAAGGAGTAGAATTTGAAATGAGTTGAAGAATGAAGGGTCGAGTCATCGCATACTGAGTGGATTAGAGTTAGATGACCAGACGAGAAGAATCAATTTAATGAAAGACTAAGAATAAAGTAAGGAAGATAAGACCAGAACCCGAGGAACACTCACGTATTGAACAGAAAAATAGATAAGAAGTCAGCCCATCCAACAACAGCCGATATTGAGCGATTTGAAAGCTAAACTAGACCATAAGTAAGCAAAGATGAAACGAGGAAAACCAAGAGAGGAGGGGAGCTGGGAGAAGCAGTGACGCCGTGGACCATAATCCCGGCTCCAAATGCTTTGAGGGATAAAGAATGTCAAGAGCGCCACCGCAACTAGGCAATCAGTTTTGTCACGTAATTTCCTAGGGCGTGAAAATTACATATTCATCATAAAAAATACCACTACCAAATGAAACTACAATATTGAGGAAGACCTGCAAATTTCTAGACGATAGTGCATCTCACACACAAAAAACCATCAGATTATCAAAAAATGTGAAAACACATTCCAAAGGAAAAGTGATTGGACAATTTGCACCAACCATAATAAGAATAAAAAATATATTCCACTGTGCAGAAATATCTTTTACACACATTCAAAAAGGAAGAAGGAGCTGGACAAGAAAAAATGAAGAATGATAGGACATGAAATGCTCCAGTATGACAGAAGTTTTAATGAGAAAAGATATGGTCTGCTTACAGTTTCAATTATCCCAAACCCTTCATAAACAAAGTATGAAAGGTTTTATGTGTATCTATTACTAAACTATGTAACGCAGTTCGGTAAAAGGCTACAAACGCCCAGTGGAGCGTGAGAAGTGAGTAAATGTGTAAGAGAACATGAGAGATTCTAAATCGTTTTACACACATAGAGGGTCTCGGTAGGACCATATCTTAATGCCCAACAGATATGTTAAATGGTTCAAAACTAATTCTTAATTTGAAGTTATGCAGTTTGGTAAACAAGTAAAGTTATCCATAACATAGAGTGCTATTAATTGCAACCGTTTCACGAAAACAATTTTTCTTTTATTTTTAATTGAATCTTTATATATATATATATATACTATATATATACCTATATATATATATATATATATATATATAATATAATATATATATATATATATATATATATATATATATATATATATATATATATATATATATATATATATATATATATATATATATTATATATATAAATATATATATATATATATATATATATATATATATATATATATATTTGGGATGTGGCGAATATTCGTAGTTATCGGGTATTCGGCGCCTATTCCTGCCAAAATGCCGAAATATTCCGTATTCGCTTTTTGCCGCACTTATTCGGGGCCGAATATTGAGCTTTATAAACAAAAAAAGTTATTTCATTTTAAAATTGAAATTTTAGAAACTTATTTCCCGCAAAAAAAAATAAAAATATGGGCCAATTTTGTAGCCAATATGCGGAAATCTTGTCATTTTTCAGATCCTTAAGGGCCTTTGAACATTTTTCAATATTCTAAAAAATAGAATTCATTTAGTGAAACGGGATAATGGACCAAACATGGTAGCTGGTATAAGGGAGAGTGGCTTGCTATCAATTTCATGTTTTATTCACATGTTGCAACTATGCATTCACGATTCAATTTTATGTCAGAAGTCTGTTAAAGATATTTTATTTACTTGCAGAAGCATATCCTCTCATTTTCACTATTCAGCAATGGCAGCTGCAAAGCTTAAAACTTTAAAGATGCAGCTGAATGTCAAACAGCATAAATTAATTCAAGACGTTTCTACACGCTGGAAAAGAACTTATGATATGCTTAAAAGATTGTTTGAACAAAAAGTTCCCCTATCCATATACGCTGCTGAATGCAATCAGAAAATGTTGACTGATTTTCAGTGGCAAAATTATTCCATTTACTTGAGCCATTTTACAACATCACTAAAACAAGCATTAAACGTGAAGTGACAGTCGCCCAAGTGATCCCTTCCTTTTTAGCAATAAATCTTTTTTTAAATAAGGCAATTAAAAACAAAAGCTTCAGTGGAATATTAGCACTCGTTGAAGAAGCTAAGAAAATCAGTAGAAAAAAGACTTTTTTAAGTTTCTATGTGATAAATCTTTGTGTGTAACTACTTCTTAGATTTGCGATTCAAGCTAATTTTTTCAACATGCAATCAGATGAATCAGTAAAAAAAATATGGTCGTTGAGCATGGAAAGAAATTCAATGAAATGTAGTCCTGACTCTTTCTGCTGACGATGATTTCGTAGTGGGGAAAGTGAAGCTGAAGGTTCCATTTTCACTTCTTTAATGGATTGTTTTAAGAAATTGTGGCATCAAAATCGTCATACAGAAAAGAAAGTGGAGAGTGAAAAAAGAAAGTACCATCTTACTGACGATGTGATTATTGTACATAAAAGAAAAGGCTACATACGGAATTAAATCAAGAAATAAACAAATATATAAGTTGCCTACTTTGACCAGTGAAGACAATGATATTCCCTTCAATTGGTGTAAAAACACTGGAAATAGTTTTATGAATTTGAAAAAAAACTAGCAATAAAATACCTTTCAGCTCCACCGTCATCAGTCGAAAGTGAAAGAATATTAAGAACAGGAGGAAATATTTATGAATCCACAAGAAATAGGTTATCCCTGGAAATGGAGAACTGCTAATGTTTTGTCATTTTAACCTTGCTTATTCAAATGAATTTTAGTTTAATATCTTTAACTACGAAACTTTCAATTTTCATTTAAATTATTTTTAATATGTAAATGGTTTGCTTATAGGTAGGAAATAGTTATTTACTTTTTGTTTTTTTATTTTGTATATAACACTGGTAAACAAGAAATTTCTTGGACGGGGTTTTACAATTGATTATTGATGTGCTGAATTCCAAAAGTGTAATCGTTTTTTGATATCACATCGCATTTGTGAGATATTGTGTGTAACACAAATTTGTAAAATTTTATGATATTTACCTTTTTCAAGAGGGTCTATCACAATTATTGGGATATAGTATAATATATAATTATATATATATATATATATATATATATATATATATATATATATATATAATATATATATATATAATAGTTATATAATATATATATATAATATATATATATATAATATTATTAATATATATATATATATACTATATATATATATATATATATATAATATATATATATATATAATATATATATATATATATATATATATATATATATAAATATATAAATATATATATATAATATATATATATATATATATATATATATATATATATATATATATATATATATAATATATATATATATATATAATATATATATATATATATATATATATATATAATTAATGGTACAGAAGGGGGCGGTTAAGGCTGGGCTTTCTTTTTCGACGTTGTCATGTTCTCCTACTGCTTTTCTTTTGCCGATTGGCTTGTACAAGCACCTAACCCGCATCTTGGGCAAAGCGGAAAGGTGAAAGAAAGAAAGAAAGAAATATATAATATATATATATATATATATATATTAATATATATATATATATTATAATATGATATATATATATATACTTATATAATAATATATATATATACTATATATAATATATATATATATATATATATATATATAAATATATATATATAATATATATAATAATATATATTAATATATATATATTATATATATATTATAATATATATATATATATATATATATATTATATATATATATATATATATATATATATATATTATATTATATATATATATATTATTGGATATAATGAAGGGAGAGAACAAATCGCAATAATATGATACATGTCTTTGATAGATATATGTTAAACATATATATACAACAATGAATAAAGAGTAATATGGGACAACCAATGAATGTAATAGAGGAATGGGTTTTAGTTAATGTAACATACGCTAACGATGGTGTAACTTTCTCTTCGTAGAACGATCCTACTGTGGCATAGCGTCTGGAATATCCCTCATCAAGCTCCAACAATAGTCGGCCATCATATTGATATCCCACTTGTCCAGGTAACGTCCTTCCATGAACTTTAGGATCTTGATGGAAGCGTTCACCCTGCTAATCACTAACATCGCCTAGGTTATCCGGAAATTTTCTAGGTGAGAAATGTAAGTAGTGCCAACTTTTATACTCATTCTACATCCATGAGGATGAAAACTGTCTAGCAGTTCCTGTACAATGTTAGTGGTTCTCGGCTTTCCTGTTCCCCAGAAAATTCTGTGGTACATCTGAAAAAGCATTCCACGCTCTTGCCTCTTAACACAGTTCATTGTTTTTGTAGCAAAGACAAGCGTCACGGAGGAGTGTCCGTATTTTGTGGGCCATCAAATATCCCAGCTTTTTTCCTCTCGTCACTCAGACCAGCAAGGAAACGTTGAGCATATATAATAGGCGAAGCATTCACCACCATCATGGTCCAAGAGGCCTTCACAATTTGTTCAATCAACCAAGGTTTTTATGTTGTAGTGGAAGGTAAGAAATGTTTTTCTCTCTGTACAAAGTTCATGTACGATGTCCTGTCACCTGGCGTCAAGGTTTCCCTCGTGCCATTCTCTTTTGGTCCAGTGATCCTTGGCCGCAGGCTGTCCAATGGCACAGGAAAGCATGTTAGTTTGGTGAAACCTGCTTGCTGACCGAGCAAAATGTTTACCATTTTGAGGTCGACGCATATTTACCATCCATGTACCTGATATTATAGCCTCTCCAAACTGTCTTGATTTTTTGCATACTCCTCTCTCATCCGTCCCGAGTACCCTACAGGAACCGAAGCATACCTGTTGCCGTTGTGTAACAACACACACTTTAAACTGCTCTTGGAAGTGTCAATAAACAGTTGCCACTCACCTGCATCGTATGCTGGGAGTCCATAGCGAGTAGTAGGCCTGCAACTTCACTGGCAATACACAAGGTTACCATCTGACTGGAAGAGCCTCCTCAGCTCTGCTTCTCTGTTACGATAAATGTTACTCTGTGCATGGTCGCAGTAAGCCATTTTTCATGCAACCTCGAAGCCAACAGGTCAGGACAACTTCGGCAAATACAACTGTCATACAAGATCGTTCA